>QKMV01003146.1:0-11924 GCA_003287335.1 Lednia tumana
ATCCAACCTTTGGTCCACCGCAATGTTGCCTAACTTCGGTGATCTCACGAGAACCGGTGTATCCAACATGCCAAACCGTTCGGTGGCTATGAACCTATAATAGTGGTAGAAACGCCGCCGAAGTTGACGTGCCGTTTGTGCTTGCAGGGCCGATGCCTGGAGGAGTGGTTCTTTGAGTTTGGCTACGTGATCCCCAACTCGACCAACACGTGGCAGTCGATGCTCGAAGCAGCACCAGAGTCGCAGATGATGCCGGCCAACGTCCTCAAGTGAGTCCGCAGCCTCCTTTACCGCCGTACGGGAGCCAATTCACGAACATTTTCTTAGCCCAGCTTAGCCCTGTGTTGTGGTACAGGGGGTGGCTCCATGGGGCTGTGAGGGTTATGCCTGGCGTACAATTCACGCAGCAGGCTTCTAAATCAGTAATTTCTTTACTAATAATGAATGCTACAGTAATTCATACGATTTCTAAATACACTTAAAGAAACATTTAAGTCGATTCAAATGACAGTAAGAAGAAGCGAAACAAATTAAAGCGGTAAATAATGAATTGAAGATTTTGAACTCGCTAATCCTTGCCAACTCTGCTTCCAGCTACCTGGCTAAGCATGATTATGTGGTCAGTTTATTACGGCTGTCTCTTATCAACTTTTGGCTAGTTTTATATTTTGGTTCGCGTATTGTTATTGGTAAATAGTTGCATATTTTAACAGATTTAGAATTATTTGACTGCGATAACGCATATGTTACCATAATATTTTGTGAATTGTCCCTGGCGCAACTCTCACAGCCCCGTGGAGCCACCTCCTGTAGCACAACAAAGGGCTAGGCAGGGCTAAGAAAATGTTTGTGAATTGACGCCGAGACTAATGTAGCTGCATATTCTGCACTCGGAGTAGCAGACAAGAAAATGCAGCTCGGCCAACACCGGTGTAGATTGGTGGAGAGAATCAAACAGAACTAGATTTTCGAAGTGGTTCAGAGCCCATATTGATGGTGGGTAAGTGTGCGGTAATGCTCTGATTAGAAACAATTTTGGTCCTAAGAAGGACCGTAAATGTTAAAAGTTATAAGAACGACGTTTCGCCCACGTTGGCGTGGGCATCATCAGGTGCTGTGACAACTTTTACGGTCCTTCTTAGGACCAAAATTGTTTCTAATCAGAGCATTACCGCACACTTACCCACCAAACAGAACGAGGTTTGTCCACGCTAGTTCTTAACGTGGAATCAGGTGCAGGCTAGAAAACACATCAGATTTGCAGTTTCTTTCAATCACTGCAGCTAAACCATAAGTGGCAGAGACACCAAACTTGGTTACCCCCAAGAGAATCCAACTGGCTTTCTGAAAAAATGTATTTGAAATTTAAATTTTTTTAGCTTTTTTACATTACTTTATTTTAAGTGGGATATTATCATTTTTTCCATTGGAATGAGGTCATGTAAAAAACTGATAATTATAAAAATTTGAAACATACTTTGTCAGAAAGCCAGTTAAATTCTCTTGGAGGTAACCAAGTTTGGTGTCTCTGCTACTAATATTTTAGCTGTATCAATTAAAATAAACTTAAAATCTGATGGGTTTTCCCAGTTG
Organism: Lednia tumana; assembly: GCA_003287335.1. NCBI lineage: Eukaryota > Metazoa > Arthropoda > Insecta > Plecoptera > Nemouridae > Lednia > Lednia tumana. The sequence goes on from QKMV01003146.1 coordinate 1,594, forward strand.
CTTAGTTACCCAGCCTTGACCAGATGTCTGTTTCCGACAGCGGCAACGTTGTCATCGAGACCAAGTTCTTTGACGACAACCTTCTCGTCTCGACGTCCAAGGTCCGCCTGTTCTACGTGTGAACGCCACCGCCGTGACCTTGCCGACGACGGCACGGATCTCATCGCACTGCCAGCACCCGGCGTTTGGCCGGCCGTGACTGCAGTGAGCGCACTTAGCTTCGTGTGGCACGGCACGACGACAGCACTGCCTTCTAGACCTCTCTCAAAGTGCACTTAGAACCGACAAAAACGCACGCGACCACGCGTGACCACAAGGCGAAAACTATGCCGCAAAGAGTTTACTGTACATTTTTATTGTTTTTTTGTAATAAAGGATAATTGTGTGTAAATTATATTGCGTGCTGGTTTTTTTCTTGAACGAAACCTTTATTTTTATCTTTGTTTCATCATCGGTTACAAGAAGCAGGTAGATATTCACGAAAGTCACAAACATGGGCAGGGTTCCTGTAATGTGGATCCTCGCAAAGAAATCGCATAGCTTTCATCTCAATATTCACCTTCTCAATTGCCTTCATAGGAAATCTCAGTTAGAGCAAGAAGGAAGATTTTGGTGCTCCAAGATCCAAGGGGCCGCATACACTTTTTATATGGGAAAAAACAAATGATTTTGCTCCTAATTGGAGAGAGAAAACCAAAACTGAGATTCCCTATTGAGTCATATGTACGGCAATTGTTCCCTTAGTCCTTCAAATGAAAATAAATTAAGAGAACAATTGAAGTGACTATATTATAAATATTTCAGTATATTCTAAAATATCGTGACACCGTGAAGAGTTCAGTGGCATTTGGCCAGATTGTAGGGATGTAGGAGGTCGGAAAAAAGAAGCTTAACTTTGGAAAAGAAATAAGAGGGCCTGAAAGTCCTATTAACGTTGATACACGACGCAAAAAACAGACTGATCAATCCGAAATGTTCGATATGTAAATCATCATCATTTCATTATTATTATTTTTCCACATAAAAATGTACAATTACATGTGTACCCAATAGGCAGGTGCCGGGAAAACATTTCCAAGATCAAGAAAACATCACACATTTGACAATCCTCCTACCAATCAAAGAAGGAGGATGTAGTCAGGGAAGGTAGTTGCACCATTTCACTAAAATTTTTATGACATTGCCACTTTTAGTTCAATTCTTGCCATCTTGGTTCCCTTCTCTTAAAAAAAAATATGCACAGACGAAGATAAAAATTAGTTTACAACTTCAATGGCCTTCTGAATGTTATTGATCACCTTTTCTCTAATACTTGAAGATATTTTAAAAGGGCAATGGAAATGGCAACCTTTTTTAATTCTGCTGTGGCAGGTCTCTTCCATGCAAGAGGTGAATTTGGTCCATGGTGACTGGTTATCCTGGCAGCAGTTTTTCATGATTTCCACAATCCACAACTATTCCAGACAAATGCTGGGATACTTCCTTCACCAAAAGGACCAGGCCAGGCCATCTCCTCACCAAGGAGGGGGGGCGGGGGGGAGTTACTTAATTATTACAAATAGGAATTATTATCAAATCTAATACTTCATTTGCAACATGAAACGAAGGGTTTCCGCAAAGTAATTAAAAGATATAGATATATCAAGTCATGGAGCAGCATCGAACACTTTGCCGAGGCGCTTACAACCTTTTAGAGTAGGTATAGCTTAGAACACTTTCAAACCCTTCGGGTAGCACATAAGAAAATTTTGCCAAGCTTTATCAAATGACCACTATTGGTCTTCTGTTGGGCTGTAATTAGCAAACCCCTTGCCAAAGCCTTTGCTTCAAGCTGCTCTAAGCGATGCACAGTCATGAACGACACATCATTTTGGTTGTTATCAATCACTATTTTCAACTTATATGTTAACATTTACTCAGAATTTAAAAAATTCAATTATTTGAAACTACCAAAACTTATTATGAAATTAGTTTGCTGAAACAATGGTATCAGATAGGTCTACGGTATTATCTTCAACAATGTCCTGATTTTTTGGGAAGATTGTCTCTGCCTCACTGCGCAACACTTTGGTATCAGTCTCAATCTCCTTGCTTTTCTCGTTTTCAGACGGTTTCTCTTTCACAGACGTTAGCAACTCAGTCGCTCCAGGGCTGTCCCTTTTTTTGTTTTCTGGCGGTTTCTCATTTGCAGACGGCAATGGCTGATGCATAGGCACGCCATGGCTGTGGCCATGGCCATGATGGCTATGTCCGTGCGAGTGTCCATGGCCTATGGAAATGCTTGACAAATTTCCATCTTTGATGGAACAGCAATGCTGGCTTTGACATAATTCTTCTTTGCATGAAACCAAGCACTCATAATCTTCTGCCGATGGAAGTTCAGCTAGAATGCTATTGCTATCAATCTGAGAAAGAAAAATGCAATACATTCACACAGAGTTGATTCAATAAATTTTTGTCATGTTTCAGGATTATATTCTCTCCAATTTTTGGCATACCCTGTAAAACTCTGGCTGAATTGTCAAGTGTGTTATTCCTTGCTCAAGGAAAAAATCGGTGATGTTCTTTGTGATCCTTGTGTAGTCCTTCAAAAATGAAACAAAATAAATAAGCATCATTTTTTATCTGCAATGCAGCTATTAGACATGGTTTAATACCTAATGACTATTAAGTACCTTACGAATGAATTGACAATGCCTAATAAAATATAATATTAAATGTAGATACCTGTTGATTGAGAAATATAATATGTGCTGTAGAGATAACTTTACTCGATGTCAGTTGCCAAACATGAAACTCATGGACATTTAGGATATTTGGGAATTCTTTCAACAGCTCCTGCTTGATTGCATCCATGTTTATATGATCAGGTATTGTTTGTAGTAGAATCAAACCAGACTCCTTCACTGGAAAAATAAAAAGTTTGATTGCAGTCTTCAGACCAAAGATCGAGTGTGAAATAGCTGATTTTGGAACAAGATCGTTGTCCCCTTTCTTTACGCGAATCGTTTGCTCGCTATCTTTTTAGCATGTCTGAGCTAGTGCGGTCATTCCCTGCACGAAAACAAGTCGGTACTTTTTGTCCAGAAAGTGGTGTGTACTATAGGGCTTCGCTGATACACTTTATTTAAACCCTTTATTGGATGAGCGTGTATTTCTTTCAAACTTCAACAGATAAATATCCACGCTAGAAATAAGCACATACAAGAAAAATGATTGTCTCTGTACAAGTGCCTATTTTGCCATCGCCTACAGTCGCATCATAATCATTGTTTTTATAAAATATTATTATAATATCAACGTTGACTTGACATGAAAGCATCCTCGAAAAGGAAATGATTACAGCAAAATTATGTAGTGACACTTCTGTGTAACGGCTGCCATGAATAATTTAGCTACCTAAATGAAAATCATCACGGCGTTTGACAGTTCGTTAAAAGGATGTCCGAAAGAAAAATAATTGAATAAATAGCTTTAAAATTCTAAAGATTTATAACAAATAATTCTGCTTCAAGGTAATTAAAAAAATAAAACTACCCAGATGTGACAATAAAATTAAAATCTTGCATTAATCATTATTCTTGCACTGCAGCTTATTCTGAAAGTTTCATCAACTATGATCCAAAGTTGTTGCATTAAGAGTGAGAAAAGAATCAATTTGAGACAGAAGATATCCAATAAGAATCCTATTTACAAGAGAACTACTATACAGCACGTGCTCAAATTTATACCAGTCCTAGATTCTTATCGCACAAAGGTAAGCTAAATGTTTTAATGAACTACGAGCGGTGGTTTGATCTCCAGACAGTAAACAAATAGTGAAATTAGAGATTAGAATAGCAAAACAAAAATGCAATATCTGAGAAAAATATTTTGTCAGTTGCACTGAAAAATCTAGGGGCCTTTGTTGAAAGATTTCGAAGGTAACCTGAAAATTTCATCAAAATCGGACAAGCCATTCAGGCTACAGAGCGCGTAGAAACACACACAAAAACAAACAAACATCAGACGTTTTTTCTAAGAACAGTCAAATTAAATTCCCCCCTACGCTCCTCCAAAAATAACATTTGGCAGAGGTTCATATCAGCCACTGTATTAGATACTTCACCTACTGTAAGGATAGCTCAAAGAGAGAAGCACCACCGCTGATATGATAGCCATGATGGGATCCACATATTTAGCGACCGACTCATCAGTGCAGTAGACAATGACAGAGCAAACTATGACGAAGATACAGCCGATGATATCGCGGCACATCTCGCGAGCGCCCTGACGAGGTGCCGCCTGCATAGCTTGGGTCGCCGGCCGGCGAGATTGCCGAGACAGGCGTCGCTGACCCTGACGCAGCGAGTCTTTGGTGATTTTGTTATCCAAAACAACGTCGCCGCTTTCTGTCACATGCAGAAAGCTGCCCTGGTGGAATGTGTATCCTGGAACCGAGAGAGAATTGGGCCGTTAGATTCAAGGCAAGGCACCTTTACGTTTTGTCCGTCTCGGTCGCAACATTTTGGTTTCAAAGGTTCTCGGTCTTGGCTCCGGTCCTTGTTTTGAGAATTGGGAGTCCATCCACACTCTCGCATTCTTGCACGAGCGTCTGTTGGCACACACCTACGAGTGTTTAAGTTCTTTTTAATTTTTATAAAAAATTATGTCACCAAGAAGACACTTAAAAAAATGTCAGCACCATCATAATACACGATTAGCATAACATCGAGTGGAATAAAAGATTATAATATTATTAACCTACTGGCGGATATTAAGAAAATTGAAAACTGGAGTAAATTTAGGATTAAGATTAAAATATGTCTTTGTTGTCAAAGTGACTCAGAAACAGCTATATATACAGCAATATGTTTCTATGCTAAGAAACAATTGCAAACCAAAACTAAAATTATACTTCGCTCAAAATGAGCAAAATCTATTTATTTGTTGAAATTTTTAAAATGCCTGACGCACTGTTCATTAAAAATGTAAACTTTTTCAGCAAAGCTGGTGCATACATACATAGCCTAGTGTCACTTCAGTCGACTTTAGAGCTCCGACAATTTCTCAGATTGGTAGGCAAAACGACTGTCGTAGTGATAAATGTTGCGTGCGTTTTTTGGTGCCTCTGTTGCAATGTTGTTAGCTTGCACAACCACACCATTCCTGACAAAAATTGGCAAAAACCGTGGAGCTACTGTGCTTCGTTCAGCATCAGCATTGGTGCCAACGCAGACTAGCAGTCTTGGGTTGTTAGGGCTTCTTAGTAACGGAACACGTAATGACACATCTTTTAGTAGTTGCACTAGTCCAACAAAAAAGGTACCAAGCAAACTAGGGCCGTTACTTGAAAAGTAGTGCCACACTACGTTCGCATTACTTTGCCATGAGAGGAGCAGAAAAAATCACAGCCTGGAGACTGGAGAGCCAGGATGTCTGATTTGAATTTTGAAATCACTTGATTGAAAAAAAAACGGCAAATTTCCCAGAAACAAAGTTCAACCTCAACTCTTCTTTATGCACAAAGGTTAACGAGGAATGTAAAATGATTTAGTTCGTAGCTAACGAGCCATACGCTTTTGCCGGATTCACCTTATAGTTCTCCTTCCATCACCACCGACTCACCTCCGATCATGAGGTAGCAGATGCCGTTTAGAAGAATTCCCGCCGCTCCGACGCACATAACAGGAATCGGGTGGTGCATCTCATCGTGGAAGTCAATGTGAACCAGCAACTGCAGCGCTTCGACGACTAGTGAGAAGCAGAGAGATGCGAGAAAGACGCAGCAGATGAGCATCACAAGCACGTCGATACGAGCCCAACCGAAAGTGTTGCGTAGGCGGCGTTCGCCAGCAATGGCCATTCGGTCGCACTGCGGGAAAATACGAAGAGCAATTACGAAAAGGAAATTATTAGAAGTATATGAGATAATTATTTGTTTCACTTCAATATTATCTGGCTAGCTGGGGACTCGAATCCCGGTCTACAGATTTCTCGTTGGGTGTCGCTGTAGTGAAATGAATATTAATTAATATTTATCACTATGCCTTGTTTGTTTGTTAGTTTATTTTAAATTCTCCATGAATTACATGTTTCAAAGTAACAATAAAATGTTAGTATCGGGTGTGAGCTTTTCAATATTTTGAACTAGTTTAAACTATCTCTAACATTAGGAGCATTGCAAATGCAAAAAGCATTGTTCAATGCTGAAAGGAGTCTTTCAATGCTAATTCAAAAATCTTTTATTTGCAGTAATGGCTCATAAGTTACGAATTCAGCACGGATAAAAAAATGGTTTACGAGCCCAAGAAACAATAATCGAAAGTGGAACTTTTCGATTTGGTTCCCTTCGAAAATATTTTCTCATGGGAGAATGGCTGAGGAGCTTTTTGGACACATGGAACCTAGAAACCCCTATGATCAGAAAAGAATTGTGACCTGCACATCTTTTTTGTGCCTTAAATAGCATTGTTTTTTTAAATGAATTCGTTTTGCCACAATAAGAGAATTACTGAAAGTATATGCCCCGTTTTTTGCATTTTCTAATGCTATTCTTGCGTTGATCAAGTTGCTGCGCACGCCGGCCGAAATCTTCAATAATTTTTATAAATTCATATACGAGGAATAGAATGGCATTCAGGCATTAGAATGGCATATGGGACAGAATGGCATTTTAGACTTTGATGATGCATTCAAGTCTATGTTAAATGTTCATTTAGCAGGTTTTAGTTTTAGTCAAGTTCTCTTTAAGTTGAAGTTTCCTTTTCAGTTTTCCTTTCTCATTAGAACATTGTGAGATAGTTTAACTCGACAAAGTACCATTTGTAAATCACCTTTAGAGCATAACCTCCCTGGCACATCGTTTCCTGCTTAGTAAATCTTCTCCGGTTCGCTCGCTATTTCAACAGGATTATGCTTCCATACTTTTCCTAGCTTTATAGTGTAATGATAGATATTACCATTATAACCTGTAACCTTATTGAATAACCTTTATTCTAGATATTCCACATACATCTCTTTACCAATATTCTCGCGTTGTATTCGTATGCACTGTATATTCACGCAAATATACCATGTATTCTTTGCCATAGAATCACATTAATTCAATGGTATATCCTTAAAAAAGGGATCTACAAACTGGCTAATGATTGTTCAGTTTAATCATTAAAAGCTTTGAGACGTTTCTTAAACTATGCTGTCTACTTCTGAAGAACTGTCAATTTCTGTTTACCGCTGAAGTAGACAGCATAGTTAACGAAACGTCGGGAAAGTTTTAGTGATTTTACCTTGCATTCATTACCCTGTATACCTTTTTCAGCTTGTATATTTTTTAAAAAACCTAGTGCTACTTAGGAAAAAGACACGAGTCTAAAACATTAGAGATTAATTATCTGTTTTAATTACCGCAGATGATTCGAGATGGTTGTCACAAGGAGACACCTCGCTGCCATTCGATGTAGGTACTTTTGCCACCTTTGAGCCATTATCAAGAGAATTTTGGCTGCTTTTCTGCAAAAAACCACATGACCGCACATAACATTTGGGTTTTTGGTCACATAAAAGAGTATAACCATGCACTATAACTATTTTCAAGAAAATAACAGGCTTAAATATGATGTACATAATGATGGCAGGCAAAGCACTTAACTGCAATGTTTAGTATGATGCCCTGATGGAGGTACAATTACCATTTACAAAGATTTTCATTTGAAAGATTTAAAAAGATAATGATAGCAAGAGGCTATCTGTATTTTAAAAAATCACTCCTTTGCATTAAACCATCTTTTGTTCAAATATGAAAGCACGGGGCTTAAAAAAACAGTTAAATGTTTTTAAATTTTTGAGACTCATATCTCCTGACTAATTTCAGCAGTTTTGTTTCACCAGATTTAAAAACATTCGTTTTGACAAAATATTTTCCACGTGCAGTAACTTAAATTACTGATTTTGGTATATTATGCTAAGGGCCGGTTTTTTAGTAGCCCGTTAAATAGCTGACGGCCGGTTAACTTGTTATTACCATAGCAACAGCCAACCAAATATCTTGATTCTTATCCTAACGGACCGTAAAGATTTAACGGCCCACTGAAAAACTGGCTCTAAGGGCCAATTCCTAAGTATTAAATCTGGACAATGAATGCGAATACAACAAAAGAGTTGATTTCCTTCCAAAATCGAATTTGAATCGCAACATACCTGGATGGTGATAATACATCCTGACAATGCAATCAGATTGCACAACATATGGCATGCATCCACCAGCAAGGTCAATGCATGAGCCATATGACTGACCACCAGTTGTGATACAACAAACACCGCAGTCAGAAACACCATCACGTAGAGTTGGTACGGCTGGAGGCTCCGAAACCATTCCTTAATCCCCATCCTGCCCCACGCAATTTACGATCCGCAACCAGCGTCCAGAGCTAAGACAAACAAGACAAACTGATGTGATGAATTTTTATATAAGTTTTTGAGCCATCTAAAAGTTCACCTCCATCTAGAGTTGCCATACCTCCCGCTCTAGGCCGGACTTAACCGATTTTCACTTCAAAGTCTTGCGCCCCACCAGTATATCATGCGGGTTATATTTGCTCGATCAAAATATTTACTTTCTTAATTTTTTTGGTCGGTTCAAACATGTCACTATAACTAACTACAAAGAAAAGAACAGATAAATGTCTCGTCCCGGGACGGAATGGGGTAAAAAACCGGCCCTGGAAATATATAAATATTGCCATCCTTCTTCCCCCTCGTTAATGATGTATGCTTCTAATGTCTAAGCTTATGTGCGGTACCTATTTTTTTCTCAATCCCAGACTATTGCCCGTATAGCCAATTTTACTCATTATTCATGAATGCATTAACATTCCAAAAATATGAAGGTTTGAGAAGGAGGAATTATCAATTCATTTCCAGGTGAAAATATAGGAATGGCTCATTACCTTCATTACCTTCAGCTTGGCCCAATGAGCGATGACAACAGGCCGCTAGTCGATTTCATGAAAATATTAGTATCTCTCTTTGTGTCTTACATGTTTTAATTTAAAATAAAACCCAAGAAAAATGATGTGTAAATTAATAGCAGCCCAAATCTTGAACTGGCCTAGACGAACCCTTCAGCCATTTTCCCGGCCGACAGATGGGTTAATTCGTCCCTGATCTTGTCCGGTTCCATGCTGAATCTCTTACTCCCCATTCCAGACTGAATTTTTCGACAAAAATTTAGAAAAAGACTTGACATTTGTTTTCATATGGCTATAATTTTTTGGGAACAACACATTTGTATAAAAATGACATTGATTTAAATACCTATTACCGAGGGATATGCCATTAGACGCCTCTCCTCCTACGCCCCAGACCTCTCTCGGTGCACCTTGTTTTTGTGGGGGCGAACATTTGTCCTGCTCTACTCTTTGAAGTTATAGTTTTGTATCTGGCAACCCTACTTCCACCGAGATATCTAGGCATGAAATCTAAAACGTCGAAAATAATTTTCAGCTTATTAGACTATAGGTGAATAGCTGATATGCTCGCTAAACTATTTTTCTCACCACTCACCACTCACTGATTTCTACATTCTCTTTCTTGGTGAGTCTTAGTTCTTAGTTTAGGTAGGTGGCATACAGTCGCTTATCTCAAGGAACAAATTAGTTTCTATACTTCAAGCTACAGCTGATTTCTTATATATCAAGTTGCATATTCTTTCTCAAATTCCGACGTAGTAGCAGATGGTTTTTTTCAAAGTGATTTTCACAATTTTCAAGGTGATATACTGTTGCGGATTGTAACTTTAGATCACGAGTGCGATCTTATACAAACAATTTCACATCCAACTAAAATTCTGTGTAAGTACCAAGAGCTAAACTTTGCCCTCAAACTGTAAATAGATTTGAAGGGAAAGGTTCAATCCTCCCTGTAGCCCCGCCGTAAAGTCCAAACAATCATGTTCGTCAAGCACGACAGCCGCACAATTAGCGCATCTGCCTTTCAATATCCATGTCTGGTATCTGGTTGAAGTTTTCCATTTTCCCACTATTATTCTTAACAAATGCTGGGATAGCTCCTCCACCAACAGTGCACGGTCGTCTCATGAATTGCTCCCTTTCCCCTTCCCTTTCCCTTTCCCCGCGCCAGACAGTTGCTGCCGCTTTGTAATTCGAATGGTCGTCCCGTATTAAAAACAAAGAGCTGTAAATTAGGTCAGCTAAGAATGTGGCTTTTCACGAAGGAGAGATTTTGATTAGATGAGTGATGGAAGGGAATCTAAATGGGAAAGCCATATGCATCCGAGCCTGGATTCGAACCCGCCACCCAGGCGCGTAGGAACGTTTTTGATATAGGGGGGG
>QKMV01003147.1:0-11920 GCA_003287335.1 Lednia tumana
GGCTGTAGGCATTGTAAGAAAAATAAGGGTAGCAGGTAGCGTAGGCAGTATAAGAATAGGCAGTATAAGAATGAGCCCTTAAAAATACGATAGAACCCAATCCCTCTATCTTTAAGCCCTTGCAAGCAAGGGTTGAATGCAAGGGTTTGACGGAAAATGTGACCGTGTAAAACAGGCTCTAAGCCTGTTTTAGTTGTTTTAAGGATCAGTCAGTTTTACCATTTTTTTCAACTTTGAGAAAAAAACAACTCAATGAAGCAAATTAAATACTCTGCCGTTGATTGGTTGTTGCTCTGACATTCACTTTAACTGGAGTTAAGGAAGTGGTGAAATCACCCCTAAGGGCAGTTGCCGGGCGATGGACTGTATTCAATCGATTGAAATGTTTTATTTGTATGGTGTTTAACGACGCACTGTATTTTTGACTGGCGCTGTGGCACTGGTCGACTGACGTTGGTGAATGTTAGGGTGGTAATGAGGGTGATGAAGAATCTATCAGGGAAGAGGTAAAGCCCGGTGCTGGCACGTAGCCGGCTAAATACTGTCGAAAAGCGCCAAGGGGCCACCGCTTAATGTCCTTTCCAAAGGACGGTACAACTCGAACAGCATAGAGCTCTTCCACGTATCCGCACTGTCGAGAGGTTGATGGCAAGGTGAGTGAAGCTGCTGAACTAGCTTCACACCCTCTAACTCCTCTCCCGAACAGAAATTGACCTTAGTTGGGCATCCATCCAACCTTTGATGAATCGCAATATTGCTTAACTTCGGTGATCTCACGAGAACTGATGTATCCAACATGCCAAACCGTTCGGTAAGATTCGGTTATCGAACATGTATCGCAATTTGTTAGGGAGTCATCTTTTTTGTTTCAATCGGTGTTCCAGTACTGCAGGGACTACGAGACTTCGGACAAGAGAGACTTGCCAACCTTACAAGTATTGCAATTTGTTAGGGAGTCATCTTTTTTGTTTCAATCGGTGTTCCAGTACTGCAGGGACTACGAAACCTCGGACAAGAGAGACTTCCCAACCTTCGCCCGAACGAGACCTCCGGACACGCAGATCTCGAAGTCGGTGGCCGCCGTTCTCTTGTCTTTCAACTGGACACAGGTTAGCTTTCCGTTCGTCTAACAGTCAAGTGCCAGTTTTTCAATCGCCGGTTCAGAAATTACTAGCGCATCCTCTGTTCTAATTGACGTTGCTATCGTGGTAACAAGTTAACGAACTGCTAGCTTCTTAGCCGACTATTTATAAACCAAGCCTACCAACATGAGAGCTGGCTTGGACTTGTGTGTGTTGAATAAAATGTTAATGGAATTAAAATTAATTTAGTAGTGCCCACTTGGTTACCTTTACATTGTAGCGGAGCGATATAGATTAAGAAATGATGAAATAATTTATGTTTATATTTTAAATTGTGAAAAATATTCGTTATCTGCAGTTACCCGGAAAATTTATTGCAGAAAACAAAATTTGAGTAAAATGCTCTACACAGGACACTATAAACTAGAAGCACCTCAAAGGCTTGGGGCTCATAGTTCGTTCAAATGGAAAATATGAGATCAGAATTTTTTTCGCACTTTATCAACATCTCACAATATATTGTCAACTTGTGTTACAAAACATCACATTTACCCTGCCTGCATGCCCTTGCCGACTGGAAATCAATGGGTAATCGAACCTTTACAATTCTTCGTCTTTAACGGCCTCTATTTATGGAAACGCTGAAAATTGAGTGAAATCTTTAAAAAATTGCCTGACAGAAGTGAATGGGTTTGAGATTGAGCTTCAATATTTTTTGTCACGCACTTTTCTGGCATGGGGCCCTCAGCTATATTTTGTGAGAGGTTTTTAGGTTTTTACTTTACGGCACTGCTAGAAACATCAGCTGGGCTGATTTTTTTATGGACAGTTTTTACTTGTGGGTACAACGATAGTGTATCCCTCGGACTTTTATTGATAAAAGTCAAAAAAGCCATTGCCAAAAAATTGATAAAGCCATTTGAACTTAAAAATGTTCAATTAACTCTGCATACTTTTTACGCAATGAGACCCTAAATGCAAGGACTTCCTTAGTGCATTGGTGCATAAGTGAGGCACTGACCATGGGGTTTCATAGACCCCGATCCACCAATAAATGTACGGTGTTGCTGATTGCGCATTGGAGACGATATCCACAATGGACGGTTATATCTAAATGCTCACACTAACCCGATCACTTCACCGCTAACGTAATACATGCACGAATCGAAGAAAAGCGTCCTGATTTCGAGAAAGACTTGAGTTGCCCTGGTTTCCAACGAGTTGGCTGAGTGAACTGGGATCTTCTTTATCTGATGCATTCTTCACGTCCGAGTAGGCTGCAAATAAATCATCCCTGCTTTCTGTCGCTAACTCTCGAAAGAATAATGACTTTGCATATCTTGGAATCTAAATGGTATGCAACTTACCGCAGAGAGTTTACTTTTTGTGATGCTGTTATCGCAAGTGTAAGTTATTCGAGCAATGTGTGGATTAGCAAGCTTGCTTCCTAAAGCTCGGCACCTCCACAGAGCGAAATTTAGTTTTCTCAAGTTTCTACAGAACTGTCAAAAAAACTTTGACAAGTAACCTGTCTCTAAAATGTAGCATTCTTAAAATCTTCTTCTAATGGTTAACGAGTTTTTTTCTGATTTTAATGTTATTTTGGCTTTGATATGTGACTGGGGTAGGTAGAACATATTAATCGTTACTGCCGGGGTTTATTCATCGTAGAGATAGCCTTGCATCTATGGTCGAGATGTTAACATTTTTCAACGCCTTTTTAGTTTTTTGTTCAAAATCTCATCCATGTCGAAGAAAACTCTGTAGAACGCACCCAACATCAAACATAGCTTAGAAAACGTCCGTCAAGTAATAATTTAATTTTGGTTCTCATTGAGAAAAATTTGGTTCATTTGGCTGTATTTAGTATTTTCACGTAGAAGAGTAGATACCTAATGCACGTCTGAGAGATTATTTGACTGCAATTGATCTGCTTTTTCATAGAGGTTTTTAAAAGATTTCACAACACGGGTTATATAATAACAAAGAAAACATTGAAATCCGAAGATATATTTTGAATTTCCTCATATTTCATAAATTTAAGGAGAATCCTTCTGTCAGCGTCAGCTTTTGTTTTCTTTTACGACGCTTGAATGGTTTAAAGCCACTAGATTCTTTAAAGTACGACCCCAATATAAAATAATATGTTTTACATTGATGGATGAGCTCAGGGTAGGAGATCGCACTGAAATTATTCATGTATCAGTTTGTAGTATCAAGACTTGCATTTTTTTTCGGTACCTTATCTTCGTTTCGTCGAATGCCACCATTGGTCTCGTGAAATATATAAACACGGCTTTGCATTTGATAAAAGATGCCATCAGTTTAGAGATGTTACTTGTCAAGTATATTCCTCATACTTTGTTAGCAGCCAGATATTACCACCGATGTGAAGAGACGAAAAACCAACCCATGTTTAAATTAAATGATGCACATAACATACTGTTCGGCTGAAAATGAATTAGCTTTGGTCACTATTGAACCAACGAAAGCATTGCAGCAGGCATTTTCCTAAGTCAATTAATCCTATTTGATTGTATGTCCCCCCCCCCCCTTCTCGACTCGCTAGATCCCATACTGAAAGAACTCCGTCATATGTTCGTACAGATACACGTCAAGGCTAAACTCGATTGACCAGCCAAGAGAAAATCAGATTTTTGCTAGGACAAAATGTATTTGCGGCTTGCCAGCCACATTTATCTCTCACATCATTGGAAACTTGAAATCATGCATGCTTTACCAACAAAAAGAGAAGTTTTTGAAAACTGTGCGTTCAAAATAATGAAGTAAAGGATTCTACACTTTGGGGAGCTAATTGAAGCAATGATGCAACGAGCAATTGATACCCTAATTGATACCAGCGTATGCCATGGGAACCAGAATTGACTTTAATTGGAAATAAACCGAATATTAAGCAGCGAAAGACATTTATAACGGCTTTGTAATTGATATTCTTCATTTCGTATCTTTATTTTCTCCCGTCACGTGTAGGTAGCGTTTTTCTACCTAAATTCACCCGACTCCGAGTTTGAGAAGATCGCAACGACGATAATGGCGACATTGAAGGCAGCTGGCATCACTGTAAGGTTTCTGCGCTGGTGGGATATTCCTTATCACCATGGCTACAGTGAGAATCCTTTCTTCAAGCTCGTCAAGGACACTTTCCAGGACACGCGTGGTGAGTACCTCCATTCTGGAATAGTTGCCATCGGGGCTGAAAGTGGCATGTCGCGGGAAAAATGTAGAAGTGCTGTAAAAGTATCGATACCCTGTCAATTAATTCGTCAAAATTTATGTGAAGCTCAGTGTCGTTCCTAGAACCAGATTTTTCTACTGTTGTGGTTCATTACAGTGGAACAAATACCATAGTATAGGCTCGGTGGAATTGAAATGAGATAACCATTGCCATAGCCCTCTTAAACCAACTTCAACCAACAAAATCTGTACCATTCGGAGGGCCATTTCAGTGGTCAACTCTTTTAAATTTTACTGTACACTATATAGTATAAGCTATATAGTGAAGGTTATAGTGTATAGACACTGAATACTATACAGTATTCTCAGTGAATCACTCGGAAGAAAGTTTCACTCCAAACTTCACAATTCTCTGAGCAAAGTCCTTGGTTACAATTAATCAAATTTACAGCAGCTCTGTGAAGTTTGATTTATTACGGTGTTTCTCTACATTACCTTACAGCAAATGAATCGGAAGGATTTATCTCAAACACGCAGCGACCGAATTCAAAGTTGAAATGCGAAGATACGGAAATGTATCCTGTATTTGCATATTTTTTTCGTGGGTGTTCACCAAAAGACCCACCCGTTAATTGCAGAGTCAAATCTAATGTGATGTGGGAACACAACATTGAAATTGACTCTGCAATTGGCACTTTTTAGAATCGCCCGTTGCCACTGATTGCGGACTTGGCATTGGCATTTCAGCTGCACATGCTAGATGAGCTAGATGATTGCCATGCTGCGTACACGTCATAGTAAATCTACCATTGGCCGTACTGAGTTGGGAATTATGACTGATTCATTTACTGTGATATTTCTGTGCATTATACCTTCAACTCCTAACGTCGGAAAAGCAATCTTTCATGCCGATTACCGTATCACTACGTCTCTTGAAGATTCGTTTCACATGGATTTAGTTTATTTTTCTGTGCGTCGTAAAGTGACGTGGTTTATTTGCGATTTATTGGTACCAACTACCTTCCTTTACCCACCGGCTATTTCACGTGGATACAAAATCGCATTTCGCTCACGACTTTTATTGCAGAATGTGTTTGCAGCTCGCTTCAAATTCTCTTCGTTTTGTTTATTTGTGTAGGGAGGTCGTAAAATATTGTGCTTTGATTTGCAACTAACGTTTTAAATAGGGTTAATAAACTTTTGACAAAATGTAGTAATTTACGCAGACATTATACTCAACAAACGTCTTATAAATGGGAATACCCGGCCGAAAAATGTCACTTAGGTTTTCTCAGAACCATGCAGATTTGACAGATGGCACGTGAAACAGGACCTCGGCGGCAATATATTTCTTTAGCCGACGCACCAAGTCGCGAATTTCAGCAAAATTGGGGTTTTTTCAACGACCGTCCACCTTTTTGAGTGTGTTTTTTCCGACCCATCCTGACCACGCCACTAAAACTGTTCCCGCTCAACCGCAAATAAATTGAAGGAATTTTTCACTCAAAGTAAAATATCTAGGTAGGTTAAGTTATTCAATTCCAAAAGAACTTTGTTGCTATAGCAAGCAGTTAGAGTAGTTCCAAGTAGTTTCGGGTTTTGTTAAGATGGAAAAAACTTATTTCTTTCTACACAAAACTTTGACAATTTAGCACCGCGCTGGAAGTATTTCAGCGGATTAGAATGCAAACATTTGTACTATACGTGAACGGCGCCGTGACAATAAAACGCCGAACGTACGTACGAATGAACAATCGCTGCGATCGCGTCAAGTACAGCTGTAGAAATGACAGAGTGCATCAGATGTACCATTGTCATCGATCTTGGACTGAATTGCATCTCATTTTCGCCAAAACTAGCTCAAATTTAAACCGCTAGGCATCGGCAGACGTTTATTATAGCCACTTGCATCGTGTCACCGATCGCAGTACCGCCGATATTTCGCATTGTTTCGGGTTGTGCTCTGTGAGCAAACTGGACGACACATTCCGAGACGCCATCTCATTGTCCAGAGAAAGAATGCTACGGAAAAAACTTTTCTCTGTGGAGATATGTTCGTAAAAAAGTTTTTTATGGGTTTCTCTGGACGTTGGTAGAAGTCTCTGCTAGATAAAGCTTCTCGACAGTTATCTAGGCAGAAAACAGCTGTAAAACCTAACAATGCTTAAAATAAAATCCATTGCAATATAGATAATAAGTAATAATATCTATATTGAACAAATTTCTTACGGAAAACATCTAAATTTTATATGGCTATCGACTTCTGTATCAGAATTTGAATAACCACATGCAAACTCACTAAAATCGTTTAATTTGACCGAAATTTCGGCACTGCTGATATTATTTTTGCGTGCTCGTTCCACTAATCCAGAGAACAAAATTTATGAGACGTGCTCACAACTTCGCTCGCGGCGTGGTTACGTCCAGACCTCTAGAAAATATATAAATACGTCGAAATCGGCTAATTGAGTTTGTTACGTCAGTCTAGCAAACTAGAACGAGATGGAAACTATCGAGTCATGACTTGTATCTCTTTATTGCTGTTCAACTGCGTTGCACAAACTATCCGTGCGAGTGCAAAATAAAATAGTAATAGCGTGGGCAATAGAAGCCACCTACGTTTATTAATATGTTTATAAATAAGTCAGAGATACTAAAACTGATTTTCTAAAAATAGATATCGGTCGTTCTCGTGCGGTTGTATAAATAATAAAGTACTAAGTATATTTGCGAGCGACAGGAAAGTCGAAAGTGACCCACCTGGCTTGGTTATATCCTCGGCTCGTTATGAAGAGAAGGATCACCGACGCTAGAGTCACGCGCCAAAACACGCATCATGAGGTGTGACGTGGCGATCGCCATCTTTTCCCGCTCGTTTTACCACACGCATGGCGTCGGCATCAAAAGCAAGAGCTACTATGTACCTATGTACCTATGTACCTGCATTGCTCACTTAAATTAAACACTTAAATTGACTAGCAATTTTAAATGCGAGGTAAAGCAAGCTTCACTGAATCAAATCTCTTGCAATCGCATTCACTCCTCAAACTCTGGAATCGTGAGCCACAAGTGAACAGTGGCCCTCGGGCCGTGCAACGTCAGGTTTGAGCGGTGTTTAAAAACACGTTCTTTTTGCAAGGCTAACGATGTGGCAGACGCTGACCAATTGAGATTTCATTTGCCTGAGAGACGAAGTGCAATTGCATGACTAATTGGATAATTGGTTTAGAGTAGGACGCCCATGTTCATAATCCACACGAAACGCTGCCCACAATTGAATTGAGTATGTAGTAATTTCACTGGCAGCAGACGTTATGGAAGTTTGATTCTGAATGTAACACGGAAGCAGTTGTAGTTGGTGCTAACATTGGCTCGAATTATCTCGTGTATGCTCTGGATGGTATTAGCTCATTTGGCTGTCTATGTATAATTAGCTCGCGATATGTACCATCATGATTCGTGATCGAAATTGTACACATAACTCAGGGCTTATCATAACGTGGGACGATTCGTCTATTAGTATTGTGTTGTTGTGGTCATTTAAATTCGCTGCAATGTAATGACAGGTTACACTAGTACTTGTAGTTGGTCTTTAGGAGTAGTGAGCGCTGAGAAATTCAAAAATTAGACGACAGTAAAATTCCGCGTCCAAGAAGTATGTTAATTTATGTACATAAATGTAACACGAGGTTTAAAATAGTATTTTGGCAAAGCGCTTAATCGCAATGTATAAAATTGAGAATGTACCGCTGGTTAATAATAATGCGCGGCGACCGTTGACTCGCAATCTATGACGATACAAAATTGTTTACCCGAGAGGTGTTGAATTTAGTCTGCTTGTATTTACCTGCTGCTATACGCAATGTTAGGAAATCACGAAGAACGAATTAAACGGATCTTTTCAAACAAAAAATCGATTGAAATGGTTTGGCGTTGAATAGCAATCGACTTCTCTTTTAGAAAAGTAAAAAATGGCGTAGTCAAAGGCGGTCTCAAAAAGCTAGAGTGCCCGCCGCTGTGTATCAGAGCATGAAAATTAGGTTTCAATATCATAAAGTACCTAAAATTATATACGTGAAAATTCTCATGAACCGGATTTAGACGAAGATAGGTATCGGGGTTTTCCATCTAAGGCTTTCAATTAAAATGCTAACTTCAACGCCGAATTCAACTTAAAGTCCCACAAAATTTCCACATAGTGATGTGGAGACAAATATTTCTTTGTTTTCAACGTCAAGATGCTTTCATATCCACCCATTTTCAGAAGATGTTTGGTACTCCCGCAACGACCAGTAAAAAGTCCAACATAGGTACGTGAATTCCAATCTAAGGCTAATTTAACCCGAAGCCCACCGCTGCCCCTGGGCGTCATAACTTCATCAAAGCATATTTGCTTCCATTCTGCCCCCAGTTTACTCCCAAATAAATTCGGGGAATTTTTCTTGCCGGCGGTTTTTATTTCGGACATCTGAATGGCCACCTTTGTCTTGGGCTTTATCTTAGTTTACGTCATCTTGGGTAACCACTACGAGCACCTAGGCCTGATGGTGGCCATGCAAGAACTCAAGCTGTTCGACAAAGGGGAATATTGGGTAGTCGGCGTCGACATCGAGCAGTACGACCAGGAGAATCCCGCCAAGTACCTACGAGGACTCCTCCGGGACGAAACCGACGTCGTCGCCCAACAAGCCTACCGCAACTACCTTGGCGTCGTGGCGTCGTCTCCCGTCGGCTATGAGAACTTCACACTGCTGGTCAACTCTTACATGGAAAAGCCGCCGTTCAACTTTCCCAATCCGCTCACGTACTTTGGAGGAGTCAAAAGGGTGAGTAGTTTTACGTCATGTTTTCCACACTTGGTTTTGCTTTTATTCTACATTTTGTCCGTCTCATCGTTTTCTTCGTTTTCGCGCAGTTCATGATTTGTATGCTTCGCTCAATTTATCAAAGAGATGGAATATTTGCATGTTTGATGGCAGTTTTTCGAGCGTTTTCAGCTGATATGTCTCATTGATATTTTATACTCCGTTTTATTTGTCTGTACGACGAGCTGCACATATCGTTAGCAGTTTTCTCTATTGAAACGTGCTTGTGCGGCAGTAAAAGTTTGATTCAATGAACAGAAATGCAGTCCCTGGGAGTCGCTATAATTGATCATTCGTGCCTAGTAGCTAATAACCTACTAAAGATTAAACTAACAAAACTGCTTTATGACATCGTTTCACTGTACCAAAATCAATAGCAAAATCAAAGATCAAACGTGTACGTGTGTCGTACCTCATCGTTTGCATAAAAATCCTATCTGCAAAGCATACGTCATTCGCGTCCTACACCCCATAACAAACGAGTTCCCATCAAAGTTGTGCCGGTAAGCCCCGAGGATGTTTTACAAATTCGCTTCCCGTCCCAGCGCGATTTACCGCATATCCCGAATCTCTTCCGCCGCCGTCGTTTGGGAGTAACAGGTGCACTATTCTTGACATCCCGAACACGTCTACCAAATCCCGAGGTCTCGTGACCTCTCGAAGCTAACTAATCCTTCCTGATGACAGCCAACACCAACGTCTGCGACAAGAGAAGAGACACTTGGACAGAGTGGGCCTAATTTAAAGCGGATATCGTTCAGGGAAGGATTCAGTTATATGCGGGAAAACAGACAGACACCAGGCTATATTGAGAAAGTGCGATGGCTCACGTTGAACGTTTTCTTAACAGTTCGCATTTGCTTTTTTTCGGTGACAGTTTCTGCACACGACAAATGTATTTTCACAACAAGAATTTCTTACGTGCGGAAAGACTAGAAACGGGAAACAGACCCGATTTGGCATAACAGGTTGATCTGGCAAGAAATGTTATTAATAACAGGAATTTTTTAACATGAAAAGTCTGGAGCATGCCTGAATGCGTACACACAATATCAGAGCAGCACACTTTCACGTTGGCTCTAATACTGCCACGGTGAAATTATAATTGTGAATCCCACATTGAGAACAAGGTATGTCCGAGGCTGATGGTTAAACCAACAGCGGTGACAGACATGACACAACTAATAACAAAGTGGGCTTGTCTGCTGGCAAGACCATTGGGACGCAGCCCTGCCTTGCCCAAAAGCTATCAAAGCGCTAAATTTGACGCGACTCGTTTGTTTCTTGGGGATAAACTTATTTGAAGTCGCAAGCATTCCCTTAGGACGTATGAATTTGTTTGAGTTAATGATGGGATGAACTTGTTTCCGCCATGGAGAAAGTGCATCCCAAGTTTATATTATAAGCTCGTAAGTGAAACACATAAATCTCGTTCACATTTTGGAATTGTGGCTCCTAAAGATATCCGGTATTTATTGGAAAATTACTCAAAGGAGACAAAATGAATGCAGTGCTTTGAAAACATTCATGATCACGAAGCGGAGTCCAGAAGGTTCCATTCTATTGATTGCGGTATTTGCATTAACCGACGTGAGTTCTATTTAAGCATCCATGAAATAATTATAAGCTTTGGACAAAGATAATTCTACCCGTGCTACTCTGTATTAAAGCTTAAATTCAAATTAGCATAATACTCTAGAAGATGTTACGTTCATGTTTAAACAACTTTTGAGATATGATTCGAAATGTCGTGTTTACTCTCGTGGCAGTAGGAGGAAATCTGATTTACTATATATTATTACGTATGCAAATAACAACATGCACACACAAACTTGCTTTCTGTCAAATAAAAATCTACGTGCTGTTTGTGTCCTCTTCGCAATTTCCGATTTGAATTTTTGAAACAAATTTAGTCGGTCATTCGTTCAAACAAACATATGCTTCTTTAGTTGGACGAAATTAAATTGGTTTTTGAAATATGAATTTTTAAACTCAGAGCCGTGCAGCATAATACAGTTTGTCGTGGAAACTTGTGAGATAGTGATCTCCCAAGCACCAATATTGTAACTCAGGTCACAAGAAAAAGCTAGTATCTTCGTTATTATGTTTTTTATCCGCTGAGAAAAGTTTTGTGCGAAAGGGATCGAAATGTACGAAAATAATTCAGTCGACAGAAAGTGTACTTAGATTATTTATGTAGCTAGATATTTGAAAGAGTTAAAAAGTCTTTAATAAATAAAAATACATTTTCACCTTAAACACACTTAAAACATGTGACTGATGTTAACATTAAATCTTCAATTCTCGCCGTAGTGATGTTAAAAAACACAGGCATAGAATAAAATTTCACGTAAATGTCTAATGAACGTTGTTTAAAAGTAAATTTACCAATTCCAATGTGATTATTCAACATCTCTATCATGATTTCATTAATATTTTGAATGTTGGTGATGGAAAGAGACAGTGGCAATTTCAGCCAGAATGTTTCTCGAGTCAAGCATCTACTAACCCATATAACTGTTGCTGTTGCGTTGCGTTGCATTCAATTTCAATTTTTATATTTTTATTAGTTTTGTTACCCACAAGGGGTCATGACTACTCATAACAACCTCACCTTAGTGTACTAGAAGCGCAACCACAACCGACTATACCAAAGATTGAGCTAGGGATTTAATCCCGGCACTATCGCAAAGCCCTAGTGGGACCGAACGGTTTGGCATGTTGGATACACCGGTTCTCGTGAGATCACCGAAGTTAAGCAACATTGCGGTGGACCAA
>QKMV01003148.1:0-11918 GCA_003287335.1 Lednia tumana
ATTCGAAAGCACTAATTACGCACTAAATGCTAGGCATAGTGCCACAATTAGTGCTTTCAAGGGGGGTGTCAACTTCATGCACCTGTTTAACTGATCGAATATTTAATTTCAATATTTCCCGCGGTAGTTTTCAACTTGCAGCGCGCGACACGGGAAAGTGCGGAAACAAGGTACCAGCGAGTTTGGGTGACGCTCGTCGTAGCTGGGTATCTGCGAAAAGTAAGAAATACGTTTAAAATTAAAATAAGAACGACTTCTTCACGCTGTACACGTAACTTTTACAGTTTTAACTCGACTACTTTTGTATTTATTGGACTGTTTTGTAGGTTATACGCTAATAAATTCCATTTTTAGTTGGTTGGCCGTAGCCATAACCTACGAAGCCTCTTCCAGGGTTCAGTCGCAAAATTCGACTTCGCTTAGAAAGAATTGTTCGACGGATCGCGCTTCATTTTTGAAAGTATCTGCTTTCAGTGATGCTGTGGAAATATACCGAGGGTTTTGTGATTGAGAGTGAAAGACATGGGACAATGAACTTTTCTTTTGGTCCATTCCATCTGAAGTTTTTTCTTTGAAAGCATGTCCAGAGTGGATAATTAAATACTGGTTTTACTTGTCTGGTTTGCTTTTTGACATAATAAGGGTTTGTAAACATATACTGTGGCATAACGGTCAAGGTAAAAAACATAATTCCTCATAGTAGACTTATTTTGAAAGTATGATTTGCAACATTCTCTGGCTCGGAACTTGGTTTTTAATGCTTGGTTTTCTCAAGCTGTATCTTTGATGTTTGGTACATTACCAATGCGACTACAGAAAGAACTACCTACCTATCTATCACTACCTGGCATCAATGATTGTGGTTTCATTTTAGTATTTTTGTTTGTGATGACCATTAAATACTCTCATTGTTAATTATTGCTCATTGTTGACCATTCAGGTCAGTAATAGCAAATCCAGAGTTATTCAATCCCAGAGCTTGTTAACTATTTAGAGGAGAAACAGAACACAGGGATCAATGGCCAATGATACCCACTTAAAAATAACAGTTTTTATTACACTGCCATTGATCCTAATGTTCATGTTAATAAGCTCTCTGTCTCTGCTACTTCAATAACATGTAGCATTTTTATCTACCTACTACCCACCTTCTAGGGAAAACATCCATTAATATCCAATTTTTAAAAATATAAGCTTGATCTTTCTGATTTTCTATATAAGCGGTCTGAATTTGTTTGTGTTTTAAAGGTCAACAAAGTTTCATCGAATTAGGCTCAGTGTCATTCATAGTACCTACCTATCATATTTAACTCTATTTTTCTCTCAAGCTGGTAATCTCAAAAAGTCAGAAAACATGAGTCTTAAAAATGTAATAGTCAACAAAAATATCAATTTATGCTTGGTGATTTATATATATAACATCCAGCAGTCATGACTTCAGTTATGAGTCAACATGATCATGGCAGAAGTTTTATTATATGCCTTCCTTTCTTGCTGGTACCTACCTAAAATTCATTCCTAAATTCCTAAGTTTGTGACTTAAAATTAGCATTTGTTTTGTGCCGAAAGGATATATATATATTTTAAAAAGACTACTCTTCAACCAGTAAACGGTAAAGTTGGTTTCATCGATTTAGGCTCAGTGTCGTCCGTAGTACCTACCTATCATTTTTAACCCTATTTTTCTCTCAAGCTGGTAATCTCAAAACATAGTGACTGCCATGACCCAATTCCTTATTACAATTGCTCCTACCAAGCTAACAAAAGCCCGGTTTGGAAATATTTTGGAACAAAGTCTGTGATTTCTTCGATTTCAATCCTCATTACAGGCTCACAGAGCTGTACGCTGGCAATGGGCCTGGACTTGGAGTGATTATTATTCAGATTAATGAAGTACCTCTAGGAACCTTGTACCAACAAAGCCAACCAGTGATTCCCTTGATTGGGTAATTAGCTCTAGAGTGGTTAATATTCGATTCCTGAATGTCTGCAGGTATCCCTGTGAGCCGCGCCTGCCCACGTGTGGCAAGCCTGCATCGGTCCTAGATGGAGAACTCGCGGAAGAATAACGACTGTTATTTCTATTACTATTCCACATGCCGGAAGGTAAGTACAGTGGTACCTTTGTGGTCAGTGCTTTATTTCTATTAAAATATATTACAGGCTAGATATAGAGTGTACCAATGATGGAGAAAGACAACTTAAAGTAATAATAAATAACCAATTCATTAAATCAGCACAAGAAAACCTGACATTGCAAATTTTATCATTTATCATCAGCTTCTTTTCTATTGATTCTACTATTAGTTAACTCATTGTCGCTTCCTACTTGAAACTAGCCAAATTATATCAAAATTGTCATGAACAAAGTTTGACTGAGCAGCTGGGCTGAAATCTGAGTTACTGTAATTTTTTCCCAGTACATTAATCAATTCTAACTTGGCTGTGGAATCGCTTGCTTCGTCGACAAATTTATCAAAAATTTTAACCTGCAAGTACGACAGATGATACCACGTGGACTCAATAGCTAACAAAGGCTTCGGACCCAGCTGGTGGGCTGTCTGACATGACCAGAATAGGAAAATCAAAATGTCGGATCGCGTTGTACACGTGACGGGAAAGGGTGAAAGCTAAAAACAACTTTACTTGTGTGGTGGTTAGGGCGACGGCTGCACGTTTCGACACGAACCGGCGGCGCGCGGCTCAGAGACTGTCTGCTCGTTTTGGGTGCAGGGCAAGTGTGGTAACACGAGCTGCAACTTTCGCCACATGGAGCTTAAGGTCAGTACTTGCCGACATTGAAGGGAAGGGTTTGCAAACCTTATTTGTAAACCATTTTATCTTATAGGCTATAGATTGTTAGTAAGAAGTTTCTTAAATTTCCGTAAATTTTGTAGGTGAATTAATTATAAAAGTTTTTCGACCATAAAATGTCCTAAATTTTCCCATCATTTTTTGCATTTCGTGCTCTTTGAACCAGTTTCGGCCTGAGACTGCGACGAGGCCTCGCACATCTAAGAACGATAGTTGAACATGTTGATGTGAAAGGTTGAGTGGAGCCTTGCCAAACTGTTGTGCAAAGTTGCTCGTCATGATCTGTCATTGGCAAGTGATAGGCCAAAAGCTGCCCCGCAATATTGTTCCGCTTGGGCTGTAAAGTTGTACACTCCGTTTCCTGAGAGAACATACTTTTCCACCAAGGGCCCTGCTAACTGTTAACACAGGGAGGTATGGCTGGAGAACCTACTTTGGGGATGTAGCACAGTATGATCTCTCATAGAATAGACTATAAAGCAATCAAAGATGAGAACAAACAGAAAATACTGTTAGAGTTGAATGAAGACTCGTTGCTCGATCGCTCGGTTATTGCTTCCTAAATTTGTACCAGAATGTTCTAAATCTTGCAGAATAGGGATTTTAACAGATATTAGGTACGAAAGTTTTGTCTTGCTCTTCATAGGTCTAAGTGTAGTGCTGTGTACTGTGATCTGACGTGTGTTTGGGTGGCGTTACAGAAAAACCGCAAGACAATTCCATGCTACTGGGAGAGCCAACCGAGCGGGTGTCGTAAAGCTCACTGCCCCTTCCAGCACAAGGGGTCACGCGACGCAGCCCTACCCGACAGTGACAATAGCAACGACTGTGAGTCACCTCCAATAACAACTTGTCACTCTTTGTTTCGGTTCAGCCTTTGCGCGTACACAGCAGCGTTTTTACCATATTACCAAACCCAACCCAAAAAACTCGAAACTCACTCATGTGCTGCTTGAAATTTACTATTTGCCGTTCATCGGACTGCGGCTAGTTCACTGGCAGAAAGTGTGCGTGTACTGAACTTAAAAGAACTTGGCTCTTGCAACTTGACTCGACGGTTCCAGGTCTTAAGCGTGATACATCTCAACCAATTAACAATGTAACCAACCAAAAAGCGCGCTGTAGTTTAGTTTTAGAGCAAACCTGACAAAAAATAAAAACGTTCCCTTAAAAACCTACCTGGTTGGATATTTACAACCCTGGAATGGTATGCAGACTAGTAAAGACGTAGCCTCTTGAACAGACCGGAGCAAGCTATTTCGTACAGTAAATGTATTTGCTGCTCTATGTTCACGCTGGCACGAGAAAGAAAGCATTTAACGTGGGATGAGTGGCAAGTGGAAGGACCCACCAGATTTTTTATTTCTCTTAATTACTATGTAGCTAAATTGTAAGTGGCAGTCACCAACCGTGGTTAAGTCCTAGAGATTGTAGGTAGCAGGATTTCAGACAATTCGTAGAATTTTTTATTCATGTAACTTTTTGTTAAAAATTCAATTATAATTGTGATGTTTACTTTTTTCTCATTGTAATTTGTAATTGAATTTGAACAAAAACGGTTACGTTTTGAGATAAAAGGCTTTAGTTCAGGACTACTAGGACGTGTCGGATGGAAGGGAATCGAAGGTGGATCCGGGCCGGGAATCAAACGCGGGTCCTGGCTATTGCCAGTCTTTCAATTTTAATTATAGAAATGCTACCAATTTTTATCTGAAAGCTTGTCACATTCTCTCAGACTTGACCAAGTTTTGTGACTGCCACGTTCGGCTTAGCTGTGGCCTTTTAACGTGAAGCTTTGAATAAATTCACGAAGACGGCGCAGCATTCGAAACATCGAACGGGTTAAAGCGCCAGTGGCAGTGAAGGGGTTACCACGCGGGAAGAAAAAGCCAAGTCCGCTCTTTTTAGGGGTGTAACGTGGGACGGCCTCTCGTAGTAAAGACCACAGTATTCAACATTCATTACTGTTTTTAAAGTTGAGCACCATAATGAGTGAATCTTATAAAATCCTTTCGCCTCGTGTCTATCTCCTTGGCTAAGCACAAGTAAAAAAAAAAACTAGATTTACTCAGTTTCTCAATCAGTTTGTTTCAATGTAGGCCTTCGTTCCAGGTGATGGCGTGGCTGCCGCCAAGCCACAGGAGAGACCCGACTACCGCAGCCACCGACCCACAGCGTCCGGTAAGTCCGCTGCCGCAAAACTACCGTACTGTTATTGTTCATTTATCGAAGTAGGAACCTGGTCTTTTATGGTATTTATTAATTGTATGAGTGAATTGTATTTGACAGCCCGTGCACCGTTCAGTGACAAGCAGACAATAAACGATATTAACTATGATTTTTATTAATAAAACTGATCAGGCAACTTTTAGCTTTAGTTAAAAGCCGATTTTACAACTTATCTCAACCGTGAGTTACGAAGTAATCTTCAGAAACAAAAAAATTCCCTGCATGAGATTGGCTGAAGCCAAGGTGATGGCAATTTAATCCCAGGAATAGCTCTAAACTCGGAGCTAGGGAAAGTTGTAAAACTGATCTTTTGAGCCTTTGCAGCGTGCAGGGAGTTACTTTTCGACTTGGAGCGCTAATGAGTAGTAACAAATAACACAGGAGTAATGATAATGGTGGGAGTAATGTGGTACTTACAGTATAGACAGCCTGTTGCTGTGAGGGGAAAAATGGTGTACAGAGAGCAATTGGTTACTGTATAGAATGAGTCATCTTCTATCAAAACCTGCTTTTTCATCTTAATAAAGAATTAAGTGATATAGGTAGATCATTAGATGCCTATTTATGTACAGAGTTTGATTTGGAAGAGAGCTTACAATAAAACCATCCTTTGAATGTGCTAAATCAAGGTACAAAATAGCATTTTTTCATAACTTCTATTAAAATTCTAAAATGGTCGCATTTCAGAAAACAGGTCTCTGTACATGCATTTATCTTGGAACTTATAAATGTGGAAAAGGCAGGTTTTGATAAGACGACTCGTCCAGTCTATACTGTGAGAGAGCATGCTGCGTTACACCCACAAAATAGGCACCTCTCAATACATCTCCCTGTGTTAACTGCTACCATCGCCCCTGGCAGAAAAGTATACTCCCACAGTAAATATAGTATATCTGTATAGAATGTAATCTGGATTTGAGGGACGATTGCTGATGTGCCGACTGCCAATATGTTCCAGACGGGCGCGAAGGCAGCGACGACGGCTCTCGACGCGGGGCACAAGAGTTTGCGCCCGTTGACCCCCTGGTGGTCCGCTTCGAAGAAGGTATGCGCCTTTACTAGCCGCAGGCCGCCACGATCGAAGCCCGTCACGGTCCAGGCCCGCCAACCTGTGGTCCGTTCGGGCGCCTTTTGTTTCGCCGCCTCCCGATCCCGCGGCCGCAAGTTTGCCCGGGGGAAAAACCTCCCGGCCGTTTCGTCGGACCGCGCGCCGCAGCTTTGCGTTTTTCCGTTTGGCTTCCCCGAGGAGCGTCGGGGGAGAGTGGCCGGGTCGACCGGCGTCGGTCCTATTTTTCGAGAGAAACGTTCCCGGAGAGATTTGTTTCCGAGTCGTGCCGCGTTTGGGGTTTTTCGGGTTTAGGGTTGAGAGTATTGGTTTTTCGGAATGCTTGGAGCCGAGTTCCTATTCAGAGTGAGCTTGAAAAATATTTATTGAGCGCTACTTCTTTTGTTTAAAATCAACATTCAAATAGTTGGGAGATTATCATATTGCGCTATTTTCTTTGTTGAGAATTCTTAGAGAGTTTGTAAATATTTGATTTGTACAAAGTGTAGAATTCAGTATTCTAAGGGGGGATGCAGTACGACATTGCTCGCATTACGCCGCTAATAATTTACCCGATAGCGATCGAGTTTGGCGTTTCGCCCGGTTGCCGCCCCGCCTGAACCGGGCCGGGCCGCGAGAGCCACTCGAAAAGAGGAACTAGAACCTTAAGAAGATCCAGGAAGAGCAACGTTGCCAAATATGTCGCGCGCAAGCCGGCGGCGACGGGATGCTTGCACGTACAGAAGCCAGAAGGGCAACGGCGCTTGCGTATTCGTCTCGACGGGGAAGGAGAAAGTACTGCTTTTTGTTGCTCGCTTGCAAGAGCCGAGTCGCGAGCGTTGATTGCCGTCAGCGTCGTCGATGACGGCGGCCAGGATGTTGTCGATGCCGATGTTTGTGTGTGTGTACAGCACGAGAGAGAAAACATGAAATATATTTATTAATTGCAGGCAATTGTTTTATTTGGATGAATTACGCGTCCCTGATGTTGATGATATCCCGAGGGAAACAATAAGCACTACTCTTCTCTGACCTTGTCGGGCGAATTCCCTCGGCGTTTACTATAAATAATCCCCCCAGCGTTATAGGGAAATATTGTGCCTGCGACGATCCTAGCTGAATGTCGATGTATTGCTCGGGAGGAAGCTGGTACCGCGCGCCGTTCGATTGCGAGGATGGCCGGGGCTCGGAGCCCGAAGCCAGCTTCCTCCTCGGCAGATTTTGCGAACTCAGCTGCGATCGGAGTGCCGTGTGGTGGCCCGCCTAGACGTTCTTGGCATATTTCTCCTTACGCTGAAGGTAATATTTGTAGTCGATGCCATCAGCCCTGCTTTCAGCTTTGGCCGGAGGTGTCTGATACTAGCTGGACTCGACGCCGACTGCATTCGGCAACTTGTTTTCCTACGATCGAAAACTCGTATGAAACGGAGAAACTGTTCTTGAATCGGAAAAAAACAGTCGCCATTTTATCTCGCGGCACCGTCTTGAAGCCGTTTATCGAGCTTCGTGTGTCCTGTCTTTTTCCAAGACTTTTCGAGACATTTGTTACAACTTGCAGCCTGGTTTTGGTCAAGATAAAATGGTGCCTTATCGATGGACGTTCTCTTTCGAGCGGAGCTTTAGAGTCGGAGCCCTATCAGTATCATAAGAAACCTATGGCAAAAGTCGATTTTGATCTAACTTTCCTTTCCGACAAAATGAAGCCACGGGAATGAGAGTTTATATAATCTTGCATTTTGCATGGCAGGATTTTAAAGAAATCTAATTATTCATAAACTAGTCTTCACTATGCGTGTGAGTGAGCTATATCTAGTTCAACGCTTCTTTGAAATTTAACTGGTTATTGAAAACCCGACTTTTTGACAGGGTTCTGACCGATCAAAAATTTATAAAATCGTTGGTGAGAACCGACTTTCGATGTGTTCAGACTGAAACTTTTCAGCTATCGATTTTGTTTTTCATAGGAGACATTAGCTATATTTGCATGCTGAACGCTATTCACACTTTTGGAGTCCGGCCTAATGAGAAATAACTGTTGAATTCAAGTTTTTCTACACCAGAGCCAGGAAGTGTTAGACAGGAAAACATAGCTTTTGACTTGCAGCTTGGCGTTGAGGTCGTTCGATTCGTTCAGAGAAAAACAGAGTGCGTTTGTCTAGCCAATTACCAGTGGCCCAGCTCGTTTTCCACGAATGGATCAAAACTGCTGAAAGGCATGGCCGATGGATTGGTCCAGGGAATGAGTTTCGTGCCGTTCCTCTTAGGCTCCCTCTCCATTTTCCAGCCACTCTCCTGAAGGCGTATTTAATGTGTGTCGTGCAGAAGATTTCTATTTTGCAACTAGCATGTAGCCTCTTGATTTATTGCAATGTTGACATTATCACACAAGCAGAAGGAACAGTAAGACGTTATAATTCTAAGCTTTGCGTTAAGATCAAACGGAAATTCGGTGAAGTCGAAAAGAAAAACCCGTAACAGTAACAAGCCTATGGTTTGCTTTCCAAAATGTATGTAAAGTTTTGATGTTACGAAGGAGCACGTACTAATCAAGACGAAAGATGCAACGTAAACATATAAACAAAACTGAAACGTATATTCTGAGTGGCTGACATCTGCCAATTTTCCACTCGACATACATTTTGTAAATGCTCGGTGCTAGCTATTAACCAAAGGTCTCAACGCAATAGTTTTTCTGTGCAGTACTTTGGGTATCATTATTATCATAATATATTATAGCAGTGCTTCCTTGAGAAAAACGCTGCCAAATTTGCAGCGATTTTTCACTCGTACATCTTTCCATCCAATCAGAAATATGCCAAACTACAAAAATGGAAAAATACTTGTATCTAGATGGCTTAAACCCCAATATTTTGGAAATTTTGCATTGCAAATGTCATGGAAGCTCAGCTTTAATATGCCAAAACAAAATGCTTTTAATGTGCATCTGTGTGAGAGGAAAACAGAGGGCGTGTTCCTTACCAGAGGAGCCGAAATGCTAGAACTTATTCTTATTTAAGTCAAGAGGAAAGGTATGGAAAAAGTTTTTCAAAAGGCTACAACTGAATAATGGCTGAGGTGTGTTTATGCCCATTATCGTAAGTACGCTTGGATTTAACTTGCAATTTGTGTTGAAAGTAGAAACTCTCTCGCTTACTATCATCATAGGCTATGTGCGAAGAGGGCTATAAGCCGAGAAAAGGACCTTAAATTTAATTACAGATGCCTAGAATAACGTTACGGTAACATGTTGACGCCAAGAAAAGGGTACGCCTTAAGTTCCAAAAGAAGAACGTTTTACTTCCCTCACGGTCCTAGTCAACACTGGTCGGGCGTACCAGAACAGGTAGGGAGAGGACATTATTCATGTTATCGAAAGTAGGCCACACAGCCTCCAGGCAGAAAGCTTTTTGCTTGTTTGTGATCGAAGCTCCACTGGCTTATATCCATCTGTCTCTACAGACAGCAAGATATTACACAAACCCTAAATATTGATCCTTTTAATTGTTATTGATATATCTTAGCAAGCAATATTTTGATAACATGTCGATACTTTCGGTTCAGATGTATCGAATGTCATTGCACAGTACCCCAATTGACCACATCATAGAATTCTTGATTTAAACACTCTTTTTTAGGGCTCAAAAGCTCTAATTATAGATGAATATATGTATATAGATATAGAACAAAGATTATGGTTCTAAAGGATCGATATATCGTCCCTATATACTGTCGACTTATCAACAACATAATACTTTTATATTGTATTTTTATATTGCAAAGCGATTTTTAAGTTTGGACATCTCGGTTTACTTGAAATATTAGTACAGTTAACATGCAGAGTAAAACAACCCAGTCCCACCCACAAAAGAACCAACCTTGCTCAAGCTCCGTGCTTTATTTCGAAAACTAGTGCTCACTTCGGTTGACCAGAAAAAAAAAAAAAAAATTTGGTGTTTCTAATAAATGTACGAAGTCTGGTTGGTGCATAATTTGCCAATAGCAGTTTTCTGAAAACCATACCTGATTCGAAATGAACAATTTCGCACACCGAACCGTGGCCGCCATTAGCACAACGCCGCCGATGTAAACCAAAACGCGTCATTGCGGCCTGTCCTCACGCCACTCCCCTCCCCGTTGTTGCAGAGTCCGACAGCGAGAGCGCACTACCGCCGCAGCACTCTCCGCGAAAACCGTCGCGCGCCGCCACCCAAGAGGAACTGCACCTGCTGCGAATCCAGGCCGAGGCTGCTGCGTTCTACAGCTACGACGAAATCGATCCGCCTGCTGTCCCCTCCCCGCCCGCCACCGACTTCCGCGTCCTCTCGCTGGCCGAGATCCGCCAGGCTGTCAAGCGCGCGGCGGTCACTGCCGAATTCGACAACCCGAAGCGAAGGCGTTCCGGCGACGGCGCTGACGCCCTGCCGTGCGACGACGTCAAACAGATGCTCTCCGAAGAGTCGGCTCTAAGCCGCGCGGCCAAGCGAGGTAGAGACTCGATCGTGGCGGAGAAGGTGCGACGCGTGCATTCGCCTGTGCGTTTCCAGGAGGCGGAGCCTAGCATTGGGCCAAGCAGCCGCGCGGTGCGCTTGCGTCGGCCCGCGCACTCGGCGCCCTTGCGGCTGAGACGCGGCGCCGAAGGCCAGGGAGACCCGGCGGAAATCGCGCCGGCACGGGATTCGCTGCATTCGCAAACGCAGCAGGATTGCGAAACGGTCGCTCGCGCGCGGGAGAGCGTTGCCGCGAGAACGGAGCACCGGACGTCGAACGGGAACGGAGCCGAGCGGGAAGAAGCGGAGGTCGGAGGCAGCGACGACATGGCCGCCGAGGAGCTGTTGCTGGGCAACGCGACGATGCACGGCGAAGAAATCGCTGACGAGGACATCGACGCGCTGCTCGGAGACTGACGTCGCTGACGTTCGACGCTCGGGATCTCTGTGGCTGGAACGGTTCCACAGACGGAGATTTTCTGCCGGCGTACTTCAATCCGTGCCTCGGCTTTGGCGGACGGCTTCGATGCCTTGTTCAGTTGTTAACGTCTGCCCTGCGTCAGCCGAATGGCGAATCCGACATGTGAATATGTGTTGGGCCGTCGACATGAACATCGTGTCGAAAGGCGGACCTCTTTGATGACAAGCTGACTGTTGGCAATTCACAAGCACAGTTGTCTGGTGAACGGTCGATGCGAACGTTGCGCGTTCAGGTTTTGTTTCGTCAGCGTGAGGCCGCTAGGCTTCCCATCCACTCAGACAGAAGTAGCCGCTATCCGCTTGGCCGCGGGATATTTTTGTACCTGTCTCCATGGAGATTAGCGCAGAAGTTAAGCCTCTAGGTTACCTCTATCCTTGAGGATAATAAATTGTTTTGTTCCAATTGTTGCTGCCTGATTTGCCTGAAACTGTGTTTGATATCTTTCTAAATCTTGCTGGATGTTCTGGGTTGTGGATAGTTTCAGGGTCCTCCTGGCAGTCAATCATGTTCATTTTTTTTCTTAAAAAATTCTTGAGACTTGTGTCTAGCTTCGAATCTCAGCACCGGTTAAAAAAAAAAGATGATTACCACCTGGGCTGGATTCTATGAAATCCACTAAAACTCCCGCCAGCTTGTTATCAGTTTTTTTGTTCTTTTATGGGTAGAATAAACCTGTAGGAAGGAGGTAAAAAAGAACCAAAAGTAGGATAGTACTTGAAAACATCATGGATGTAAAATGATAGTAGATAATTTGGGGAATTTGAATGACAATGAATTCACAAGGTATATTATTACTTTTTTGAGACTCATATCTCCTGACTAATTTCAGCACTATAGTTTAAAAAAAAACTGTTAATAACTG
>QKMV01003149.1:0-11915 GCA_003287335.1 Lednia tumana
CCAGTTATTAACAGTTTTTTTAAAAACTATAGTGCTGAAATTAGTCAGGAGATATGAGTCTCAAAAAAGTAATAGGGGAAAAAGTCGTTAAAATTATGAAAAATTTACAGAAATACGAATTTCAGCGAATTATTTCATGGTTTGCGCTCAAAACATTAGCAGATCTCAGTTGAGAAATTACGAAGGGTCCCTGAAAATGCCATGGAAATCGGTTCAGTGCGCGAACAAACACACATGGGAAAAAATAACATAACTGCTTTTAAGAATATTAAAATCACTTCAAAAATACCTGCTTACTCGAGGACTTGAACCCCGGACCTTTTGCTTACCGGGCAAATGCCCTACCACTGAGCTAAGCAAGGTACGGTATTTCGGGAGTGATTTTAATAAAGTGTGATTTATTCCCCTGAAGAAGTAAGGAGTAAACCTTACAACACGTTGGGACTCTAAGTGGAATATATAAGCTTCCAAACCTCTTTGCAATTAGTGTTTTTGAATAATGGAAAATAACTCAAATCTTAAAAAAAAAAAATAGGCAGATGTCTACTTCCTAATCTCAGCACTAGTTCAAAAAATGTTTTAAAACTGGGTAAACTGCTTAGAAATTCTCTCATAGATTCCCAACTTTATTCTCCCAACTTTATTCTGCATACATAGGTACTTTGTATTTTTCTACGTTTAGCGAATATAAATGAAAAGTGAAAATGGAGTCGTGATCGTCGGTGTTTGTCTTTTGTTCAGGTGTTCATCAAGTCGGAGCTCAAGGTGGGCGTGATCTACGTGAAGGAAGGCCAGTACACCGAAGAAGAGATTCTCGACAACAACGACAACAGTCCAATGTTCGAGGAGTTTCTGCAGATCCTCGGGGACCGAGTTCGACTCCGCGGTAAGCCGCAGCCACAATCAGGCTATCCCACTGTAGCATTGCATTGATTAGCGTTGAACGTGCGCTGCATTAACAGCTGGCCCTGTGGTCAAGGGGCATCGGTGGATGATAGGGTGAAGATGAGGGTGAAGAATGATGATGAACTTAAAAGGGAATAGAAGAAACCCAGTGCTCACATACTCTTGTCGAAAAGTATCAAGGGGACCACCGCTTAACGTCACGTCCAAAGGACGGTACAATTCGAACAGCCTGGGATTCCTCCACTTATCCTTGCCGGCAAGAAGTTGATTCCAAAGAGATCTAAGCTGCCGTACTAGCTTCAAACCATCCGATCTCTATCCCGAATAGAAATAGACCAGTTCTAACTAGATATTGGATTGAAAAGTCGTCCATCCTACTTTTGACCCAGCGCAATGGTGTTACCTTTAGGGATCTCAAGAGAACCGGTGCATATCCAGCACGCAAAACCTTTCAGTACCTCCCTAGCTTACGAGCAGCTCTGGTGATTAGTGTAAATGAATTTACTTACAGAGTATAAATGATTTAAACATACATGTATATAATATGCTCACTTGCTAAAGAAATGAAAGAATAAACATTCTTACTTCTTGAGGTCATTTGTATTAATGTAATTCTGCATTAGAAAGAAAGCTGGAGACTTGTAGAGACACCACACTTATATTAACACTTGAAGAATCAATCAACTGGCTGTCTGGAAAAATCTGTTTGCCATTTTTATAGATCTTACTTTTCAATAAACCGTTTTTTTGATACAGATGGTAATGCCACTACAATAATTTGAACTTATCAAAAATGTAAAACCAAAGTTCGACGTATAGTTTTGTCTGAAGCACATTCTGTAATTATGTCAGATAAATTAGATGGAAATTTGGCCCACGTGTAATCAACGCCACGAGAAATGTAATGACCAGTTGTACCAAATTCCAACTACTTGAGTTCGACTTGACTATCTAAACCGAATTTCAGGCAAGGATTTTGAGGATTGCAATCCCAACGTTAATCAATTTACTCGGCGACGGCAGCTGAACGTCGTAAAGTGGACCTTTTCGGAAGATAAAAATGTTTATCGTCAATGTTTAGATAAAGTACACGTTGATATTCAAAAAACTCATTATAAACTCGGTTGAATTCTAAGAAATTTACTTCCCGTCAAGTTAAGTGGACTTCTTATCATTCAACTCAATTTGTAATCAGTTTTTTTTTGCAAACTAGTGCTTGGATCAAGAGCTATATCTCTTTGATCTATATCTATGCTAAATCTACGAGTCAAAAGAATTGCGCACTTTACGATGTTGACAGTTCTAATGTTATTGTTCTAAGCAGAAATATGTTGAATTTGGCAATTGGCTCCCTCCATCACAATTGCCCCTGCCAATGCAATGAGACTTTTCAATCTTCCATTAAAATTCCCCCACAAAGGAAAATGATCACAACACTGTCCTTCCACCTCACTGTGTCTTCTGTGCTGCTTACCCAGCGGGTTTTTTTGTTCATACAGCAACGCATCAGACATGGTTTCTGGCTGTTCAGATATAACTTCATTGTACATATGGATCTCTCGAATAACGTTGTTTCCACTCAACAAGATTATAGTCGAGGCTCTTGATACAAAAAGCGGATACCAAAAATACTTCCGAAATCGCGATGTTGAATACAAAAGCTGCACAAACATGTTCAACAAACCGAAAAATAATTGTCACCGGTTCCAAAATGTTAATCAAAGTCTGGCGCTAGCTAGGCAGTGCATGGATCTCAAAGTACACACCTACACGCCGTAACGATCCAGCCCTTATCTCTTTAACAGCGCGATATATGACCAACCCCCTACCAACCCTTTTTTGCTAGGCGGTATTAACTACCCGGCGCGATTTTAGCTGGAAATAGGTGCCACTAAAAACCAACGCCACTCAAAAAAAAAGTTCTATCAACTGAAATGTGAAACGATTCGCAAGGGAATGAATGTCGTTTCATCTCTCTATTTATTTGTTAAACGTAGGCCACATTTCGTCTTTATTGTAGATATTGCTTCCATTTTTGTTTGTAAATTGTTCAAATAATCCATGTACAATGTTTCAAAAAAATACACAAAATTCCTATCTAAAGACAGTTTTAAAATTAAACTTTTTTTTGTGTATATTTCTTTATTGATATTGCTTCTTTTCTAGTTGAAATCTGACCAATTGTATAAAACCTTTTTTCTAACTCTAGTCAAATCAAAGCATTTCTTTGCAAAAGCAACGATTCTCATAAATAAGTGCTACACATGGCTAGTTAGCAATATATTTAAGTCGTTAATAAATAACATAATTGCAAATCCAAAAGTCACTGTTGACCTTGCAGGCACAGTTGAATTAATTAAAAAGTTCGACAGCGCTCTAATGTCACAATAATGTCACGTCATTACATGTACGCTTCAGCTGGGCGTACAACACGGCGGCCATTTCTGTGTCACAAATTGTCTCGTGACATCACTTTAAAACTAGGAATAGGCGTGGCTTCTTTTTAGAAGCTTATTCACACCTTGTCAATTTCCGTTTATTTATCAATCTAGGTGACATCACAATTCACAATAACAGGATTCAGTAAAATATTTATATCATAACATCACACTCGTAAGGGCTGACCACGAAACTTGAAGTGTGGTTATGTACTACGTTTGAGTGAAACAAATTTCTAAGCCTAAAACGTTACAGTCTGTAAATCTGTAAATAGATGCCGACCAAAACCGGAGTCCCTCTAAAAAGGTCGGAAAACGGAATCGCTAACAAAACGGAATCGCTTTTCCACGGAATTCATTTCATTTTCTCCGTCGGAGTCTGTGTGTGCAAAGGTAAGCCTCCTCTTGACGCTATGCCAGTACCTCGTTGAAGCGTTTGGTTACTACTTGTAGGTATATTGACTATTGCGTGTACAGGATGTCGCTTATAAGCTTTCCAACCTTAGCCTAGGACATCTAGGCTTTCTGGCACAAACCTCGGAGACTACAGGGTATTTCTTCTGAGCTTTCCAACCTTAGCCTAGGACCTCTAGGCTTTCTGGCACAAACCTCGGAGACTATAGGGTGTTTCTTAAACGCTGTCCACCCTAGTTCAGGGTCTTTAACCTCGGAGACTACAGTGTATTTCTTTTGAGCTTTCCTCCCTAGCCTAGGGTGTCTAGGCTTTCTGGCACAAACCTCGAAGACTACAGGGTGTTACTTATAAACTTGCCATCCTAGCCTAGGGTCTTTAGGCTTTCTAGCACACACCTTGAAGATTGAAGACTACATAATGACAAGGAAAACAAATTTAAAGCCATTTACCCTGCTAGTTTCAACGTGAAGATTATTTATAACGCTTACAAAATACCTGCCTGCTCGAGGACGTTCCTTGGTAGCGTTCCTTAATTCCCGTAGTTCCTTGGAAGCGTTCCCTGGATGTTTCTTAAAAGTTTTACCCCCCCCCCCCTTTCTGGCACAAACCTTAAAAACTTTTCAGGCTTTTTCTTACATAAGGGTTCAATTGTAGCGTAGTGTCCTCCGTATACAATTTCTTTTACAATCACGCAAGAATCGTTCATACGCTAGTCATGTGGGTCGGGCTTTGTTGCATTTTACGAAACATCATAGATGATGTCTTTTATTTTAAATCAAGTACACATAAATAAATTAATTAATGTTAGCATCTGAATGACAATGCTTTCATTTACAAGAAAAAAATGCGTGCTTCGAGCACGTGCGATGGATGATTACGTGATTACTGACATGCCCTGAGTCTGACATAATTATCAAGAATGCAGTTCAATTCAACATTTTTTTCAATTTTTGTCACCCTTTACGTTGCAGCTTGTCAATTTTCTGCAAATTCAAATCCGCTGCCATTGAGATGTTTCACAGCATAAATATCTCCAGGACTGCTGGCAATCTTACTTGCGATGTACTGTGCGTTCCCGTACAGCCTCCGACTCGGCGATGATCGTAATCCTCTTAGCATCTGGCTGCGGCAGGTACACGACTCGTTTACATCGCCGACCTCGTCGTCGACGTCGTCGTTGTAGTCGTCGTCCTGCTAAGGAGATTACAGCACGGCAAAGTTGGGAATTTTGGGCGTCGGGCAGACGAGCTTGTTTTGGGACAGCAGGGATTTTGGCGCATGTTTAACTCGTGCCAGGCAAAAAAGTAATAAGTACTTATATAGAGTAGATTAAATCTCGGATGTAGATTTTAATGGCCACGCAATGTTAATGCAGAGTTCGAAATGGTGTCGTTTTAGTTTCGTTGTGCGCCGTTGCATTTATGTCGGCGCTAGGAGCGCGTTTTTATGTGAGTTTTATAGAACAATTTTGTTTTAGTTATGTAGGTAACTGGTGAATGCACCACGGTGTTCCGGCTATTAGTTCCGAACTGTTTGTCCGACCTGGTTCTAGTTTGGGTCATATTCGAAGAAGAATTTAGCATTTGACAAGGATAACAAGCTTAAAGCCAATTAAACGGCATCTTCAAATTGAGCATTTACTCATTGAAATATATTACATAAACTGACACCTCAGGATTATTGAAACGTCGTGACTCTGTAAACCTCTATTTGGCATTAGGATCTGATTGTTTATGTGGTATTTAACGAAGCACTCCACTCTTTTCTCTGTTGAATTGGGATCTGATAGAAATATACGTCGTTCCAATTATATTTACCAAAGATAAAACTTCGTAAAGGAACTAATATTGACGATTAAGAACCGGGATACAATGTCTCAACTTCTTCCAAACTATTTTATTCTCCGAACAGCGTAGTGGTAACCATCCCAATCAGCTTCTCATGTTTCCAAGTTATTCAGAGGATAACATAGCTTCGAAGAAACTTGGACATTATAATACCGGCCATGTAGAATAGTTTTCATAAACCTATGCGTTATTATAATTCTGCAGAAGATCCTCATTGATTTGGAGCAGTTCAATTTGAATCCTTCTGCTTTAACACACTATTCAGTCCAAATCCAGAGAAACAGGGCACGTTCTAGAAATTAAATATTGCCTCCATTCCCCGAAATGTCAACTTGGCAAGCGTGAACGTTTTCCGGCAATTTCCTCGCAGCTGACCTGTCTGTTCCACTCGGGAATAACATACCGCATGGTCAAGAGGTCCGCATATTGGACTTGGCCGTCGAAATAATATTGCCCGAAACAACGCGTCCCCGAGTCTGATCATTGTTGGCCGTTGTCCAGCTAATAATACCATTCCAGTCCGGCCGCGCGCGGTAGAAACACCGACACACAATGGACCAAAGTTATCTCCACTCTATCTGGAACGCGCCATAGCAAGATTATCTATAGCGGCAATTCTTTTGAGATTTTTTGCCGAATATACTGTAGGAATAAAAAGGTATGCCATATTGTTGGTCGGGTGTTCGTTTCTTTTTTATCTGGAGCTCAATTCTTTTCGAAAGATGGGAATTATTTTCTGCCTTACGATAAGTCCGCGTTCCACGCTCTGGGCCAGGCACGTTTTCTCAATAAAGAACGGTTTATAAAATATATGACGGTCAGAGACAACAATAGCGATGAATCTCGCGTCTATTCGGCATTTCATAACGTGGACATCTTAAAAAGAATGCCTGCTCCCCGTAAGATTTCAAAAATCTATGTCCCCATTTTACCTTTCATTTTTCCTTTGGTCCACGTTACTGTCGGTAGCGATTTGTGTGCGCATGGGAACTACTTTTGTATGGTTGAATTTCCTATTGTTCTACACATTCTATGGATGTTATTTTCTATTCTTATGGCTAAATCCGTTTCAGATGGATCAGTTTTGTCTGTATTTTCCTTTCGAAACACATAATCTCTGGTGACAGTAATCTGTCCCGGTGTCAGGAAATTCGTATTTTCATCGTAATAAGGCTGTTAATGAAACTGAGATACGTTCAAGATAATGTTTGGGCCACACGATACCGGTGCAGGCTGCGCAGCTATGAAAGTTGAATTCTGCGGCACGAACGAATTAGTGACCCACCGTGAGCACCGAAAACATGGCGTTTTGTTTTTTAAAGTTATCTTTTGGATGTTGGAACCACTGCGGAGCCGTCAGGGATCGAAACTCAAATTAAAAGATATCGGGCGTCTCGCTTTTTTTCTTTTTTTTTCTTTAATACCTCATTGAAAAGAAACCATACACTGCAAAGCACGTCATAAAATTCAAATGTCTCGGGCGTGAACTCGGAAAAATTCTCATTTCTTTTTGATTTTTGGGACTCTCCTAGCCTAAATGTAGGCAAATGAACCATACAAATTTGAGCGCTTTTTTAAATATTTAATTTGGCTATTGTTCTACTAACTTTGCGAAGCCATGGCTTCCCATAACTGCGCACTCTAGCTGGCACAGATATATTCTGATAGCGCATGTAACCATTCCTCCATACTTAAGTATACCTCAAGTTCTCAGCGCGTTGGATATAAATTGGCATTTAGAATGACTTTGAGGTTTATCAGTGACATTTTCTTGCTTTTTGTCAATCTCTGCAGGAAAAGGTCGAACATTTCTTGCGGAACTTTGTGAATTCAATTATAAAACTGTAAAAATCAAAGAACCATACCCACACCTAAAACCAACTTTTAAGAAGACTTTAGAGTATAAACCCTCTAATATCAAATTTTCTTGTCAGCTTGAATGCATCGTGGTAGTCTAAAATTTCATTAAAACAAACTGTGGGAGTTTTTCGAATTCATACAAATTATTTTAGATTTCGGTCAGCGCGCGCGGCGACTCGATTGACGCGAGAACAGCACAAGGAATACGCGAAAAATACGACACATTCGATTGGTGATAACAATTGACCGTGACTAAAGCAAACTATCTCTGTGCCAATTTTTTTAGAACGTAAGGAAAGATGAACGAACATGTAATCAATCTCCAATATTTTTACGGGTCGAAATTACTCTCATGTGCTCAGGGTTGAAAAACTCCCTGCGTGATTTGTAATGGGAGATTTCGACTTGAGCACCCCAGCTGTAAAATGACATACCATCTAACCCCCGACTTGTATGGTTGGAAGGTTGATCATTCTTCCCAAAATTCTATAGGTATGTTGAGAAGAGAGGCTGAGGATTTGGAAATAGGAAAGAATTTTCACTCCACTTCATATCAACCGCTTGATGCCACTTATTAACTGAAGAATCTGCACTGTTCGAGTTGTACCGTATTTCGGAAGGAACCTAAAGCCGTGGTACACGTGGTGCTCTTCGACAAGAGTACGCTTCGTTTCAGCCACGAGGTTTACCACTACCCAGTACGGTTCAAATCACCCTCATAACCACCATATCATTCACCGACTCCAATATAATAATGCCACTTTGTCAGTTGTCAATGTAGTGCGTCGTGATACTCAAAGAGTCATCATCAACGACAAGGAGCTAAGACTTACGAATAGTGTAGCGTTAAAATTAAAAGGAAATTCCTTTCCTTAAATTTTTAAGACTCATGTCTTCTGCTTAATTTCAGCACTAGTTTTCAAAAAAATTGTTAGTAAATGGGTTTCACTGCTGAGAACTTCTAACAAACAAACTGCCAACAATCGACTGGATCGACTGGAACAAACTGGACAATCGCCCCGAAGAAGCTTTCAATATAGTTAGCGAAACGTTGGCAGTATAATTGTTAGAAGTTCTCAGCAGTGAAACCAATTTACTAACAGTTTTTTTGATAACTTCCTTTTACTTTATGGCATTCCCAAAACCATGTACCATACACGCCTCATGTAGGCCAGACAGTTCCCGAAGAAAATACAAATATAAACACTCCTCAATTCTCGTCGGTTGTAACTGAGCTCATGTTCCTCCAAGACAATCAGTTTTGTGCTGCCTGCCACAAACCAGTTAGGCGATTTGCTAAGCAGATTGCTTTAACGGAGTGTTACATCTTTTGGGCGTGTCATGACAGGAATTAAAAATAATATCATGCTAGAAGAGCAAAGTGTCTAAACGCCTCTCCCCTTGACCGACATGTCTGATCCGCAGGGTTCGACAAGTACAAGGGAGGACTGGACACCGTGCACGACCTCACCGGGCTCTACTCAGTGTACACCAACTGGAGGAGCATCGAGATCATGTTCCACGTGTCAACCCAGCTGCCCTACGAGAAACACGACTCGCAGAAGGTAATTGGCAACATTCCTCCGCTTGACGAATATTAATATCACTTCAAAAATGTTGGTCAGCTCAAGGAATCAAGGAATCGGCTGCTCGAGGATCGGTGAAAATGGTTTTAATTTTGTAATCCTTATCATTCCGCAGCTTATTGTATTCCTCTATTAAATTCCGCTAAAAATGCCAATACACGGTTTTTCACATTTTCTAATACGATGTATTTCAAGTGATCTGTTATTTATTTGGTAGCTCAAAACGTTTGCTTTCGACAGTAGTAAAAAAGGATGCCATTTTCTTGCTGCGATAGGCTGTTGCCAGGGTTTCGATGTCGAAATTAGGTTCCCACTAGCTTGATTACGTGTCAAGTAGGCGTAGGCATGCAAAATGACGTCAGTGTGCGTTTACAGTGTCAATCTATTTTCTGACAAAGCCTGACATTTAAAGCTGACGTGCCTTCCCAATAAAATGTCGTCCTGGTACAGTAAAACCACATTTATGATCCTGAAATAATTTTCTCTATTGAATAGTATTGATAAAGCAATCTGAACTTGAATCAAGTTGCCTATTCGTGGTTTTCACGAGATTAATTTGTGACACAGTAATGGCCGCTGCTTCTCCCCGCTGAAAGCTTTGGGTCGGTCCAAGCAGGACCGCCCCAAAGATATTTTGCACCCTAGGCAAGATTAAGTATCCGCACTCCCCTTTGCTTCGCCCCACGAAAATAATTGTCAACATAAATTTTCATAAACAGATGTCTTATACTAAAAATGAAAATTATAAAACCCTAAGCTGAAATATACATTTATAAATTACAAGATTAAACACGATAATCTTTTATTAAAATTCATCAGGCTCATGTCTATCTCCTAATCTTAGCACTAGTTTTCCAATCAAATTGTAAACTGGGTTTGAATTCTAAAAAATCCACTGCAACTTCCCAACGTTACAATCTGACAGCAAAAAATGAGACTGTGACAATTGAACCAAATATACGTCAATTCAAGCCTTCTTAAGATTATATGAACAAATAAAAGTAAGGAAAAATTACCTGTAGAAGTAACAAGCAAATTTAACAAAACGTTGGAAATTTTAGTGGATTTCTTGGCTTTCAAACCCAGTTTATAATATTCTTTTCGAAATCTACGATAATCTTTCCGGAGATGAAAGTTGCACAACCCTTTTCGAATAACCTTGTGAAATCTGATGCTAAAATGAACGTGCCATAAAAAATTCGATTTCAGGCACCTCACAATCTCACTTTGAGTGTAATTTCCTTCGCAAATTCCGTCACCAATTCGTTCAGGTCAACTGCTGATCGATGACGTAGCCACCGCCAATGTTTCGGAGTCCACCGGAAACTTCTGGAGAGAATGACCCGTGTTTACTTTGTTCTTTTCAATTCCATTTTTTACTATGGCTATAAACTAATCC
This sequence comes from Lednia tumana, assembly GCA_003287335.1. Lineage (NCBI taxonomy): Eukaryota > Metazoa > Arthropoda > Insecta > Plecoptera > Nemouridae > Lednia > Lednia tumana. The sequence continues at coordinate 10,452 of QKMV01003149.1, forward strand.
GCATGAAACTGTCCCCTTAAAAAGGTCTCAATGGGCCCCCTTGAGGTCTGCGTACTAGGCGGCTTCCCGGCTTCCAGGCTTCCAGGTAGTGCTAGAGCCGACCCAGACGCCACGTAAAAAGCAATCACATAAATTTTAGGGTCGGTATTGAAAACGACTATCTTATAAAAATTTCACTGTCCATTCCCGTCCTTCTTGAAACCCCCCACTTGTTCTCAAAATGCCGGCACACCAAATTGTACCATCACGGGAAATATGACGTATCAGCCATCGATGAGATTAAACTCTGCCCGGTCGACTTTGCAAACTGAAAGCCTCTCGCGCAGTAAAACGTCCTCGAAGTACCGTGGTGCGGTTTACGATGCTCCTAGCGGGGCCCAGCTGGCTTCCTGAGACCGAACGAACTCATTACTTCATGTGTTAAACGGCCCGTACGCAAGTACATTTCGGGCGTCGGGTTTATTTGGCGTCGCCTTCTTTGTTGTCAGTGATGGCAGTTGGGTCGTGTGTTTGTGAGCGGCGTTCATTGTAAGATTTATCAATTTATAACAGGTTTTCAATCTGAATAAAATTGTTGAATTCATGACGAATCATGCAGGGATAAAATTAACTTTACGCCAAATGCAAGAATCGTCGCATTTCGGTGGCTACTACAGCTGATTGAGTAGAACTCACTGAGTTCATGGCCATGAAAACTCAAATGGGAATTATCACGAGGTTCGCTGACGCCTAAATTACTTCATCAAATGTCACCATCTTGGGGTCACGCTGTCAAACCAGCTCTTAAACTACCTCTCTTAAAGTCAACGTAAAATATTTTGACTCAATTATGAAAAGAATTATATTATTTGACATCTGTATCAAGATCTTGTGCCGTCACTCGTAAATTTCAGGACAGCTTGGCCACAAAGATGGCGCCTTCTCTGCATTCAGCTTGATGACAGTGATACTCGTGCAAGGTGAAGCCTGATTTACACGGGCATATTTTCCGTCAAATTTCGTAGGCAAGTCTTGCACGCAAGTTCGTCAAACTTGCAATGAAAATGTTGTAGAACCTGGCCGTGCACAACACACACTAAACACGACACAAGTTTCATGACATCCCTTGTCCCAAAAGCTTTGTTGTTGGAGAACATGGTGGTAGGTTATGTACTCAAAACTATCACCAAGTTACTGTTTCTAAGTTTTCATGTTATTAACCAATGGATTAACTGTTACCTGTTGTGGTAGTCCTGGTGGGAAACTATGAATAGGCATTGATTCTTTTCGTATAGCTCAATTAGTTTATTCATGAAGTCACGCTTATCTTCTTCGCCATCTTGATTATTTTGTAGTTGTTTACTTGGTTACCAATAGCACTGGAGTTCTCTCATGTATAGTCATCATAGTCATCTCAGCGTATCCCACGTTATTGGGAGTTATTCGAGTTGGTTAGAGTGTAATGCAATACAGCATTGCTTGTTC
>QKMV01003150.1:0-11915 GCA_003287335.1 Lednia tumana
TCTACCACTCATATAGATTAAAATCACTCCCGAAATGCCGTACCTTGCTTAGCTCAGTGGTAGAGCAGTTGCCATGTTAGCTAAAGGTCCGGGGTTCAAGTCCTCGAGTAAGCAGGTATTTTTGAAGTGATTTTAATATTCTTAAAATTATCTGATTGTGTTCCCTCTACAGCTCAAACAAAAAGTCCAATCGGCTTTAAATGTTAACAATGTCTGCAAATTGTTTCAAAATAGAACCGTATAATATTTGAGAAAAATCTGTCCAGAAGTTTAATAAAAAAAAATCAAAATTTCGATAAGTCCTGTGGGCAAGATTAGCGCAGGGAATTTTTAAGAATAGAAATTGTTCCAATCACTATAACAAAACAAACTGTGAATTAAATTAATCCAAATTATTTAAAATTAATTTTGAGTTGACAAATGCTTTTTAGGTTGAATATCAGAAATCAGCGAGCTCATTCCATGGGGCACACAATAGCATTTGCCTAGTTTAAAAAAAAAAATGTATACGAATTTCTGAAAATATCACACACCCCCAAGGTTCCGCTCCACATCTACCAAACTAAACCGCAAAAACAATCGATTCTTTCAGCACCTTTGATTGAAGCCCTGGTTTTGGATACGACTCACCGAATGACTATCTTCTCCCATGGTGGCCACCGCTGCCACCTCCCAACCAATAACCGTCGGCTACCGATTCACTGATTCTTGTACGCATCTGCATTGAAGTTCAAGCTAAAGCAGCTGAGATCGAGTTGTACATCGTCCATGGTGGGTAGATCAACGTTTCCGATCAGATCCGAGTAGTCCATGTCGCTGATGCCCGCAGCACCATGGTAGCTGCGGACAAAGAGACAGACAATCACTGACGGAGCCAACCTGCATGTTATACTAACGTCGGGCGATTGATTAATCCAATTAAGTTTTAATTGATGAATTTGTGAGCCGATTTATTGACTCCGAATGTGATGTGTCTGTCTCTCTGTACCAAGCACTGCATGTCGCACAATTGATGTTGGATTTCAGGTCTCGTTTAGAACGTTGGATGTTTTGATTGTTTGGAGATGGAAGGGTGAAGTAGAAAAGTTAACTTTTCAATTATTTCATACACGATGAAATCAAAAAGATGGTTGGATTTGACGATTCATGTTTTACAATATTTGTGAGCACATTTATTCACATGAAAGAAACATTTGTTGCAAATAATTGTGAGAAGTGGAATGTTACCTTACAGTAGGACAACGAGATCAACATACATATCAAATACAGAATTTCCATCTGCCTATATATCTGCATTATGACTTGATGAACGATGATTTATATGTATTACGCTACAGTCTTTTAGACTGAATTTGTGGTTACAGTGCAGCTAAAGGATGTACTTTCTTAACTTAAAAGTGCAGACTATGAATTAACACTGAACAGTAAACATCATACCTATATGCCTATGCTAATAAATGGTCTATTTAGGTAAACTGTGTCCATCTACTATCTGGTGCAATGGCAATTGTATGCCCAGCTGAGTCAAAAACTCTACATTTTGATTCACAAAGAAAGTATCTGTCTGTAAAGTACGCAATAGCTGTACTAGATTCAACGTTTATAATAATCAATAAAATAACCATTAGATCACCGACGCGAGAATAAGATGAATCAACATACCACAACTTTGTGACAGAACAGTGTGGCAAGTAAACTATCTAAGAAAAGAATGAATGAAAGACATATTTCTTTCGTCCATACACCTGCTTTTATCGTAATTGTAAACTGTAAATCACCATCATAAATATCCTTTTGCTAAAATTTTCAACTGTTTTATATAAGTCTTAGTATTTCAGTTCTTTATGATAAGAATGTGGTGTTGAATGACGACATCGCCTGTGGATGGATTCCGATTAACTGACCAAGTAAAAAACGATCAACATGTAACATTTTAATATAATCTATATATTAGAAATATTCAATTGTAACTCTTAATTGCCTCCAACCTCTAAGCTCCCAATCTCATACGGACAATAATATGGCCAAAGCCACTGGCCAACCAACATCGGCCGAAAGAAAGACTATGACGTTGACAATTCCCCGATTGCACAATCACCCTTTGAAAGTTCAAGTTGTTTCAATAACTAGAATCTATCGCAGAGAAGTCCATACATTAAGGCCAACCCACACACATTTAAAACACACTTCGAACAATACACTCGAAGAAAGCACAGGCACGACAGTAAAAGTAGGCCAACATGTTCTTAAAATTACTAACCCTGTTTGTCTGCTTACGTATGTTATGACGTAGGTACAAATAAAAAGAACATTTAGGTCTGAATTTGTTTTTAAAACAATAAAACATTACGCTATTATCCTGCTACTAGTGAAAACGTGACAAACTTGCATCTTAGGTACTTAGATCGATATGTAGACCACTGTGTCAGAGAGGAAACATTTTTGGTGCAAATTTTTCAAAGACCTAAATTCGTTATAGCTTTAAAGCTAAGTATAAAATAAATACGAGTTTTTAGGTCGATAATTGATAGTTACATCGTGAAAACGTTGGAAATAATGAATGACGATGATTAATACTTAAGAGGTTTCTACTTAAATTCCTGACATCTCAGCTGGAATTATATATGCCTAGTTCAGCAAGGTATACTCCACCCGAGAGTTTTCAACTTTACGCAACGAGAATTGTAAGATCATTAGCGGTACGTAAACTAGGAACAACAAATACAAAACAATATCGCCGACGAATAGTACCGACAATATTAACAGTCAACGTTTTCATCTGTAGACAGCCTTAGATAGAGAACGAGACACCAAGAATGCTTGTTCCACTTAGTGATACGTAGTACTTGAGTAATTTTACGTCACTTTGCCACAAAAAGTTTGGGGAAAAGGTTTTTGAAATTTTTGATGAAAATTGGAAAGCTATGGTGATACTAAATAATAGTTTAAAAAAATACAAAACTATTGATATGACAATTGATGATAGTACCATTTGACTAACTAACATTATGGTATGTTTTCATTTTCTTCTTGGCACCTTTTTCTTTTAAGTAGATTGAGCAGAAGGTGCATCTAAAATTGAACTATCGTTGAAATGAGGTTAAATCTACTCAAATTAAATTTGCGGCACCATCACATGGAACCGAAATCAAGCGGCAGACTCTTGTCTCCCCAAAATTCTTAACAGCTCTGTGCGACTGAGTGACGTAAAAAACCCACACAAAATTATGTATGAAAAACACGAGTTAAGTACAAATTTGCTCACACAAGACATTGGTCAGGTTTCTCATTTCCAACATAGGTAAAAGCGTCAAACACATCGGTTGGTCTCAGTACCCAGTCAGCGTTCCCGATCAGACACAAGGACCGACTTAACGAACGACGCTGAAATCTCCATCTTCTCAGTTTCTTAGCCGAGTTGTCATGGATCGTTGGGCAAGAAGTGCAGCTCACAATTCCATCACACTTGATAAACTGGCCCAAAGAATGCAAAAGTTAAACATAAGCAATAGAACTTCACTCTAGACAAACAGACATGGCAAGCAAAGCAAAGGACCAGGACAGACATGCAATTCTGGAAGCAAGCATTGATATTTTGAGTCTGGGGGTGGTCTTGCTTATTTGTTTAGTGATGAGAACTATTTTGGTAACACACTAAGTGGTATCTAATCTACATGTATCATCTTGAGACATATCATCACTGGTGAATGAGTGATATTCATGCCTCATTCAATGCAGTCAATGCATCGATCTCAAATTGTTTAATAATTTGTGTTTAGGTTATTTCGCTATGTAAAAAAGCTAAAAACTGTAGTATAAAAATGGGATGTTATCATGATTCATGACCTAAATTGTGTACATTATTTTATTAATTTTTGTCAATCAAAAATCATAATACAAGAGCATGGGACAATTTTTGAGATGGAATCTAAGCAAGAAAGAGGCAATACGATTACCAGACCCCGTTGATCAAGAATTACCTAGTAAATACTGTTATTAGACTCAAGAAGAATCTTAATGGAATTCAGGACAAACAGCGAGTTGAAATCAACGACTCCCGTTGGGCGGAGATTACGTTTTTTAAATTTCTTGTACTTGGAGAAATAAGTACCTTGTAGGCAGTAAGGCTATTTGCATCCGAGAACTATACAACACTGCACTGTTTTTCCATCTAACTCTATTGGAGACCAATGTAAGCAGATGTTAAAAGCCCGTTTCAGCCTCCAAGATAAAGTCGCGGCATGAGAAGAAGGGGCACATGGAGGGCACCGTGTTTCTGGCAGAGTTTTTAGAATATATTGGCAACTCAATCAACTGTCCCTGACTGCTGGTTCACTCACGTTTACGCCTAAATTGCACAAACATTGAAATTTGCACTAAAAGAAATAAACGAAAGCGATATAACTCTAAAAAAAAAAGTAGAAACCGATGGGACTTGAACCCTAGACCCACATATATCGTAGTGTGCAAGCAAGCACGCTACCAAGTCACCTAGCAACAGTCTAGAATAAGGTATGTACCCGTGTTCATATCAATCTGTGTTCCCGTGTACCCCGTGTACCCGTGTTCATATCAATCTAGCTGCCGTTCGGCTTCACGCCAGCTCGTGTGCAACGAACATTTAAAAATTCCTTCTCCATCGGAAACTTACAAGCCACCTGTAGCTCTCCGTACTAGTGAAATAAGGCTCGATGAAATAAGTTGAAATCTGTTTAGGTATTCTATAGGTGTTTCTCTGCACAAAATCATTCGAAATTAAAATTCAACGTCTCCAGAGTCAGTATGCCAGTGTAATCATAACGCCAAAACAACCACACTCATTTCTCCCGTCAAAAGTCAAAACATTTGTATGGAAAACCATGACTGCATTTCGTTCAATTTCATTAGCGTGCAAAGTTACGGAATCGGGGCCTTGAAGTGGTAGATTTCATTCCAAAAGTTCGAATAAAAAGCAGGCGGGACTCCTGGAGACGGAAATTCGTAGTTTCACGAGGATCACTGCCGTCCTGTCATCGAAATATTTAAACGCAGAAATGCCGCAATCAAAAATTACAAAGTTAAATGTTTACACTTGATAGAAATGTGAAAAAAAAATCTCCGTAAATATATCAGAATATTACTTAAGAACTGAACTAGAACGTAACAAGCGGTGGTTGCAGTGCTGGGCTTGGCAGCTGTTACACAAAGATGGCTGTATCTTTTACATTTATGTCAGGTTGTGATTCTTGTGCAAACTATGAATTTCCATCCCAGAGGTGGGATAAACAGCATGCGCTAAGACACCTAAGCGGAGGTACATTGAGTGCATGACCCATGATGCAGGAGAAAATATTTTATAACTTTGTGAGCTCTGCAGGAAATATTGGAAAGGTAAGAAATTAGCACTATATTTTAAATCTGTTATATATCTGTAAAAAATATTTGCCAAACCAGAATTCTCATTGTTGACTTGGAGGCCCTTTTAATTCACCTTCTGGGCTACTTGTGCTCGAGAGAAATATTGCTCAATTGTGTGTATACTCCGATATCATTGTTGACCACATCTTTTGTCGAACAACATCTTAATGGAAAAAAAGGTGCATTTCTTGCCTCTTTGCAGTTTTATTGCGTGGTGGAATTGCTTGCAAGTTCTGTCTAATTTATTTATTAAATATATAGCAACCGTTAATCAAAATTTTAACAAATGTACTTTTAATTTAATTTCCAATATTTCCATAAAGTCTCACAATTGTAAAATTCCGGGAATTTTCTTTCACGTTTCGTGCCTGACCACTCACCTGCCTACGGAGTCGCTGACTATGCTGGCCACGGAGGCTGTGTCTCGGTGGGTGTCAGGACTCTGGGGCTGATACATGTTCTGCGGGGTGGCCGGGTAGCTTCCGCCACCCATCGATCCGGCCGCGGGCCAGCCCGGAACGTGGGTCACCAGCAGCGGCCGAACGTAGCCATTATTGGACGTCGGCTGGTTTTCTGCAAGTGCGGCGGAACATTATACCGATAAAAATTGCTCCAGCGTTCTTTGCAGGACCTATCATAGGCTGAGACATCGGTGGATTTATTATTCTCTCTCTGACCTAGGGTGCCTACGGTTCAAAGATTTCTTGTAATCAATTCTTGGACCAAAATAATTAAATGGAAATCGGTTACTTATCAAATCTAATTTTAAGTTTTAGTTAAAATCAGTTTGGAAATCAACAAGTGGTCAACTATTTAAGGGATCGAACAAAATACTGCCATCTGTTTTGAATTACTTTATTTATATCAATAGGTAAACGGCAGTTCAACCATTGTAACCCACAAAAAATTGAGAATGAGATTTTTAGATACTTGGAAAGAGCTACTAGAGATAGAAGTCATGGCATTATCAAGTAACCATCCAATTAGACTCTGATTTTAAAAGAATTGTCTTATGTGTCGTAGACCTCTGATTTTATTTAGAGCTAGGCAAAACCATGTTAAACAGGGTGGCAAAACGGCATAAGCCACCGTGTCAACTGCCCGACAGCTTGCTGACTGACTTGACTGACTGACTGACTGATTATCCTGCGTGCTTGCTTGCTGGCTGACTGACTAGTCAAAAAGATGGATTCCACAACAAATAGGTTGTAAACTAATTTGGCAAAAACACGTAACCCACATTTAATTTCTTCAAGAATGAATTGGTTATTATTTTGAATATGACTAGTAAGAACAACAAGACAAATTGAAGAAGAAATAGCCTGTGTGAAAAAAAGAAACATTGTCCTAACTTTTCAGGCATGACTCAAGTAACTTAAAACCACCTCCTGTACCTATTGTGTGTTTTTTACCCATCTATATCGGTCTCTCTGGTAGGGACTGCTTTTATCGCTATGAAAACCCAGCTCTACCCAAAAATGCAGCCAGGGTTTCCGATTTTCAAAATCTGTTACCCGTCCCAAAATGCAAGGCTGGCGGTTTACGCCGTACTATTTATTTAGTGGAAAACTGCGTTTTGCTAGCAAATACCCAGCACAGCAGGTTATTTGAGGAAAAAGAAACTCAGCAGCTATTAAGTTAATAAATAATCATAATTTGACTAACCTGTGAATGGTGTGTAATATTTGCTGAAAGCTTGATCCTTGGAGATGTCAGGAAACAGGTAGACCAGGTGCGGAAGGTCAGACACTCGATCGGCCATGCTGCGGATCGCAAAGTCCTTGCTCGTAAACGGCTGCAGCATGAACACCTCGGCCTGGTCTGAGTACCGACGAAACAAAACAGAGCAGTTAGTGGTATGTTCGAGTGATGCATGGTCAATTAAACCCGGCATTCGTTGTACACTAAGCGTTTATTTCAAATCAGCGATGGTGTATGGCTCGATCTACTAATCTAGGCAGCGGCTGGCTGGCTACGTAGTTCCGTATCAATACTACGAACAACCAAGACAATTAGCATAGCGTTTTCTGTGTACCGTCAAATATGACTGAAAACTATGGCATTAGTATTTATAATTGTCCAATCAACTAGCCTACTTCCGAGTTCTACCATCCTTCGACTACTATTACACAGGTAGAACATGAACGGATTTGTCCTACTAAACGTTATAATCCAGCCCTTTAACCTAGCCTGTAACCCGGCCACACTAATCATAGTAACAAAACTAGTTCATCATCTTACCTCCAACCCACGCGATGGTTACTCCCCCAAGCTCCGAATCAGAGAAGCGCAGCAGAAAAGTCCCGCTGGTGCAAGCAGAGAGCATATCCTCGGCCTGTTTCTTGCGCACAAAGCCCATAATTGCTCCGTCCATCCACGGACCGCGCAGGTGCTCCCGCGTTAGCTTCATCACAGCGTAGAACCACTCCCAGAACGTGAAGTTTCTCTCGGGTAGCGGCTCCTTACAGAACTGTGACCAGCTCAGCATCATGTTTGTGTAATCGTTTACTGGATTCCTGGGAAAGAAAAGAGGAGGACCGTTCAAAATAAAATCAATGCCACGCTACGCACTTGACTGTACGGCAAGAGGTCAAATTGCTTTACACCCCCCAAAATGGCTTGTGTGGGGTTTTATTCTTGTGTTCATCGACTCCAGCGCTCGCAGCGGAACAATATGTTATTGACAAAAGTACGTGTTAAAAAAAAGGTTTTACAACCTGGGTTTGAATGCTAAAAAATCTGCTGTTTGTTGATATAAATGTCATATAAAATAATGATCTTCCTTATTAAATCAAAGCAATACTTAAAATTGAACTAGAAAGCCACATGAGGTGTTTCAGAATTGTGTTTGACAGCTGCCACAAATACGGCGGCATATTTTGCATTTATCGAAACAGCTGTGGTCCGTGCAAAAACTATGAATTTGTGGAAAGTCCCGAATTGCGTCAAATAAATTAGATGCCAAATTGGACCATGCAAACATGACTTACCAATGCAGCACTTTGACTTAAAGTCAGTGGTCTCACCTGAATGCTTTCTCCCCAAGGAAGTGCAAGTTCTCGATGGTAAGGTTCCTTCCGGTCGCAGCCTTGAACTTGACGTTCAGCGCCTCGGCGACAAGAACCCAATTGACCTTGTCGGGAACAGCAAACGGCACTCTGCCCGGCTCGGCAAACGCGTTGTCCCACGTGACGGTGGCCCACGCGTGCGGTTCCTGGTTGCCGTGGACAATCACGACGACTGGCAACGACAGCGTCCACACTTGGAAGACAAGCTCGCCGCCACCGACTGAGAACTGCGACTGGAAGAGCAGCGAGAACTTCTCGTCCATGACCGACTCGGTGCCCTTCTTCTCCGCACGTTTGATCTTCTTCAGCTGCATGTTGCGGAAGCTGACGGACAGCTGTCGCGTCGCTTGGTGGTATTCCATCGTTCCCGTGTTGTTGAGGATCTCGCCGCTCGCTTCGCCTTTCGCCATCTTGTCGTTTTTTAGCAGTGCGTTGGCTTGGGCCTCGCTGATGATGGTCACTTTCACCTGGTTACGACGCGTTCAATTAATTCTCACGTCAAACATTTATGCCTATGCCGGTACTAGGTACTAGGGGTATAAGACGATTCCAACATACGTAGAGCGGCGAAAGTAAGCAGATACGAATTTGCATCCACATAGCTATTTTTCAGCAACATAGTTAAAATCAATTTGTGGACTAGGAAAAAACGTATAATAAAATATTTGTTGTCGAATTGTCGACCATTACCTACCAAGTAAAGATTATAGTTTTTATGTTAGAAGACTCCTGATTATTAGTTTTTAGATGTGGGATGTCTATCTCTTGCCAAAAATTAATATGTGTGCTTACAGCTTCTATGTTTTTTCTTTAAACAATTTTAGAAAATATCTAATAATTCAACTTATTTTTCAAGTTTTCAGCCAATTTGCCAGGATTTTCCATTTCAAATATTTTTGCCTCATTTTCAAATTAACATTGAACTATTTTGTGCTAAAAAAATAGCTGTGTGGTTAATAAATGCATAGGTGCTGCATTTTGCCGCTGGAATGGCCTTTACCGGTTAACCAGTGTCTAAAAGTTCAGGACTGATCTTTCAAGTCTGTTGGTATTCAGGATGTGGATTCACAAAGCAAAGTTGTTCGCTGAATAATGTCACCACAAGGTGCAGGTCCAACCTACAGAAACGCATATCTCGTTCAGCTCAGTTAATTAAACCTTACTTTTACTGGAAGACCACAAGAGCTTTCAAGCTGACGTAACTGTTTGATGGGAGAAGCCAAGAATAGGAGCATTTGAAAAGAACGTAACCCTACTGACCTGAGGTGGGGTCATGTGTACATTGAGTTTGCCCCCGACAAGAAGGCGTACTGTTGACGTGAATCGAGTGTTGGTCTTCATCACTTGCGGCGGTTGCTTTTCGATGATGAATGTGCTAGAAAGAAAAGAGCCATTCATACAAACGTTTCACTTAGAAGTCCGAAGGGTTCTCGCAAGAGTGTTTGGAAGAAGAATTCACATTTATGAAGGGGTGAAAGAGTTTGAAACAAGTGAAGTTTTTATGATGTGTCTGTATGTATGCTAACTATTAACATGTGGTAGGTATCCTCAATGTACAACTACAACATTCACTGCCTGAGTTAAGGGGACATTTGTGATTGAGTCTGCTGGTAAGCCACGAACACGTTTGATTACTGAGAGCAGAAATTAACCAAGACTCCACCACAGCTATTTGCTGGCTTGGGCAAATGGCAAATCACATGCTGAACTGTCTGCAGGAACCTCTTATGCTAGTAAAACAGAAGATCTCTGACGAAACATCCAACTTTTGTTGCGTTGCGACCACTGACGTCACAGCACCGTCCAGTAAACTAGAAAAGCTTAGCAGCAGCATGTCCAGCTGAAGCCATTTCGAAACAGGATACCTTATTAAATCGGCCGTCTATTAAATATTTTTTGAATGTTGCATCATCTAATTGTTACCTCTTTGAAATGAAAATGAGCACAAGTCTCTACAGCATTTGTGAATCTGTAATTCGGTAAGCTAGCAACTGTAGCAGAATTCGGCACTGGCTAAATAGCATAGTAGCTCACTACGTTTATTCCCCAAGATGCTATTGCGTAGCAGAAAATTGTGACCTCTCACCTAGTGACCAGTGAGGAGAGAAGTTGAGTGATCTGATTGTTGAGCGTTGGCAGGATGTCAGCAACTCCGGGTGGGTCCAGCGACAGCTTCTGTTTCAGTCGCTCAGCTTCCTTGATCTGCTGTCTGTTCAGCCAGATGATCTCGGCCAGGCTTTCGCACCACTCCTGGATGCTGTCGAGGTTACTGTTGAACTGTGCTCCGTTGCCCTGGAAGATATTTATTGATTTTATTGATTGTGGCGATTAACGCCGCACTCCACTCTTCGCCCATATGGTCATATGGCGTCGGTGAATGAAAGGGTGATAATCAGAGTGATGATGATCCTTATAGAGAAGAGGAGAAATCCCATGCCGGCACCTAGCTTACTCCTATCGAAAAGCACCAAGGGGGCCACCGCTTCATGTACTTTCCGAAGGACAGTACAACTCGAACATCAGGATTTCTCCACTAATCTATGCTGCCGAGAGCTTGGTATCACGGGGAGAGAAGCTGACATACTAGCATCAAATCCTACCACCGGTCTCCTGAACAGAACTGGGCCTTGGCTAGAATTGTCACCCATCAATCTCTGACCCAGCACAATGCTGCTTAGCTTCGGTGATCTCACCGGTGTCTCCAACACTCCCAACCATTAGCCTGACAATTAATTTTAAATACTATTTTTTTTAACCCTTGTGAGATCTTCTACTCACATATCTTAATTTGGCTTCAGGGCTGTCATGGGTAGGATTTTATAACTTTCCGTGAAATGAAATGAGATGGAATTGTGCTTTGTCTCACTCGCTTCGATTATATTAGCAAATATTACATCTCTTTTTATTTCTTTTCTTTCATCTAGCCGCTGTAGATAGAAAAGTCACAGAATCGGGATTTATATCTTTTTGGCTCAGGTGGTACAGCTAGCTAGCTGGATGGTAGGTGGTAGGTGGTAGCTCAGATGGACGCAGGGTTCGAAAGATCGGGGTTCGATTACAGGAGCAGGACATTTTCGTAGTGAAATTAATATTGACATAAATATTTATTAAAATTAACCTAGCTTGGTTATAGAGCATGTTTTTTCAACAAAATAAAACAGTCTCTAAAAAGATTGTAAGGAAGGACCCAGGTCAGGTAAGAAAGAAATGCAAAATAAAACCCCAAAACATGCAAGTACGCAAAATCGAATAAAAGGGTGCCAAATCTTCTATCTCGCCGCGACTCCAAAACAACGCACAATTTACATACAAAAATAATTACTTTTCAAAGCGTGCAATTGTGAAATGAAACGAACAATGATCCGAAGGCTATTTATAATTTTAAGAATATTAAAATCACTTCAAAAATACCTGCTTACTCGAGGACTTGAACCCCAGACCTTTTGCTTA
>QKMV01003151.1:0-11914 GCA_003287335.1 Lednia tumana
AATTTTAAGAATATTAAAATCACTTCAAAAATACCTGCTTACTCGAGGACTTGAACCCCGGACCTTTTGCTAACATGTCCTATTCTAATTCAATTACCAAGTAAATTCTAATTAAAGTCCTCGAGTAAGTAGGTATTTTTGAAGTGATTTTAATATTCTTAAAAATATACACTGTTTCTTGCAGTATAAAAAATCCCATCTCTGTTTGCCTAATTGTTTAATTCTATAGCCTGCTTTGCAGTTACAGGCATTACATTATTTGAACAATTTTTTGTTTCAGATTTGTTTGGGTACGTAAGTGATGACCCAGTCTCGAGAGGCACTGGCAATGATGGATGGAAATGCAGTGACTTTTGGGAAACCACGGGGTTACGTTGTTTCCCGGTGGAAGGCTGCTCTAATTGGAGTGCTTTTCGTTGGTGGCATTGTAGCCACTGGATTATTAGTTTATCACTTTGCACCAAAAAACAATGACTCTCTGGATAGAGCTGTTCAAAGCGAATTAGTAAATGATTCGGACGTGAAGATATTACCGTCGCCATCGAATGAACCCAAAGTGCCGAAAAGTCCAAAAATTAAACTGGATGTCCGTCTGCCTCGATCGATTATTCCCGACTCTTATAATGTGGCCCTAATTCCCTTCATATTCGAGGGTAATTTTACATTTCAAGGGAAAGTGAGAATAATTCTGAACATAACTGAAGATACAACAAATATTACCCTCCATGTGAACGACATACTAGTCCAAAAAGATACAGTAACAGTTATGGATCTAAGCAAAGGCAACAAAGAAAACATTTTGGTGACTAAGCAGAGTAACGACAGCTCGCGGCAATTTTACACACTTCACCTCGACCGACCTTTGATGAAAGGAGTCCAGTATGAATTGTACATGTCGTATATTGGGAATCTCAATGATGTACTTCAAGGATTCTATAGAAGCTCGTACACGATGAACAACCAGACACGGTAACCACCGACTTGAAAAATATTTTGCATCATGCATTGTAGCGTACATTAACTGTATTTTACAAGAAATATTTTCTGAAGCCCTCCAGGACATTCCTCCTGCCTTAATTTAGTATTTTTCTCCCCGTTCATAGGTGGATTGCAGCGACACAGTTTCAACCCACTGATGCTCGACGAGCGTTTCCCTGCTTTGATGAGCCTGCTCTTAAAGCTAGGTTCACTATTAGCTTGGCCAGGCCAAAGAACATGACTTCCATCTCTAACATGCCTCGTCTTGGTGATGCCAAACCAGTGTAAGAAACTACCATCGAATGAAGTACCTACCTATAGATATCACGCCAATTAGTATAGAATGTATAGACCAGGGGCGGCAGTAGGCGGCCTGTTGCCCAACTCTGGCCCACCTGGTCATTCCAAATGGCCGGCAAACATTCTTGGCAGTATGTTCGAGGGATTGAAATGGAATCGGAAAAAAACTTCAAAAATATAGTTCTGAAGTAGACATCACGGGCCCCATTTTACCTCGCATGCCTAGATTTGCTCCAAAAATAACATGGAGTTAAATTTTTTCTTGAGAGCGTTGTCCCCAAACCTCCTAATTTGTGTCTCGTTGAGCACTACTACCGAAAGTGTGAAAACACACCACACACCACTCACCACGCAGGATGTATGGGCTCGATATTCCTCTGCACCAGGGCACAAGAAACCTACATGCGCCACTGGCTTGGCCCCCGCCAACAATTTCAAATTTGCATTTGATCCATTAAAACTAGTTGTCCTACTAGATCCCTGCGGTAGATCCTATCAAATTGGTAATGCTGGTGTTAACTGTTTGGAGTGAAAAATATGCGTTATATCTATGCTGTAAAATGGGAATTAATTATTTATCTTTGCAGAGATGGTTTTCCTGACTATGAATGGGATCACTACGTACAATCTGTACCAATGTCTACGTATCTTGTTGCGTGGGTGGTATCTGACTTTGAAGCTCTGCACGAAGGTATATTTTCTGTCTGGGCTCGAAAAGATGCAATATCACAAGCAAAGTACTCATTAGACATTGGAGGCAAGATACTGAAATATTTCGAGCAATATTTCAACATCAAGTTCCCGTTGCCAAAGATGGATATGATTGCTCTACCCGACTTTGCTGCTGGTGCAATGGAAAATTGGGGTCTCATAACTTACAGGTAGGAATTATCAAAATCTTCTGTTGTGAAGGATACAGGATTGTGAAGGTAATGTGATTTAAATATTAGGTATAACAATTCTTTTCACCCATTCAATAAAAAGAAAATGGTGATCCAAAAGACAAATTTCCATTTTTAGAGAAACAGCCATGCTCTACAAGCAAGGGGTGTCCACCAACAGCAATAAGCAGAGTGTTGCCACTGTGGTGTCTCACGAACTGGCCCATCAGTGGTTTGGAAATCTCGTCACTCCTAGCTGGTGGACCGATCTTTGGCTCAATGAGGGATTTGCTAGCTATGTTGAATATCTTGGCGTCGATGCGGTAAACATTTGATTGTTCATTATGAAATTATAGTTTTTAAGCTAGTTACCTCTTTCCCACTTTAGTAAGAATAGAGACGCACCAGATATGGAGTATCCACTCAGATTGAGATGATAAAAACGTATTATTCTGGGCGGAAGTTATTCTTTAACTCTACCAAACTCGAAATTCTCAATTTTAAGTCTATCATACCACAAGTAACGGTACAGAAAATATAATTATTTAGAAGCTGGAGAGAGGTATGATTGATTGAAGAATGTGGGATGACTGGTGTTTTGTGTTACTAGGTGGAACCATCGTGGAAAATTCTTGAACAATTTGTTATTTATGATCTACAAAATGTTTTGGCTCTGGATGCTTTGAAGTCCTCTCACCAGATTTCCATTGAAGTCGGCCATCCCGATGAAATAAATGAAATCTTTGACCGCATCTCGTACGGCAAAGGAGCATCGATAATTCGCATGATGGATCATTTTCTGACGACGGATGTATTTAAGAGAGGAATCACTAAGTACTTGAACTCGCGTGCTTATGGTAGTGCTACTCAAAATGATCTTTGGGCTGCTCTTACAGCCCAGGCCCATAAAGATGACGCTCTCGACAAAAGTGTTTCCATTAAGCAAATAATGGACACATGGACTCTGCAGACTGGATTCCCAGTGCTAACAGTAACAAGGTAAAAAAGTAAAAATATTTGTGCAAAATATAAGAAAAATTAAAATTAAAATTTTGTTA
This sequence comes from Lednia tumana, assembly GCA_003287335.1. Lineage (NCBI taxonomy): Eukaryota > Metazoa > Arthropoda > Insecta > Plecoptera > Nemouridae > Lednia > Lednia tumana. Next base: position 3,218 of record QKMV01003151.1, read on the forward strand.
GAATTCATAGCAATTTAAAATTTCTAGGGACTATGGTACTGGATCAACGACTTTAACACAAGAGCGTTTTTTGTTACGGAATGAAGTTAACACTACGTCCTCGAAAGCCAGTGATCTTTGGTGGATTCCGATATCATTTACAACACAGGCACAGCCAGACTTTGAGACAACCAAGCCCAGAGATTGGATGAAAGCCACCCCCTTGCTGACACTCCCTGATGTGTCAGGAGGTCCTGAACACTGGGTGATATTCAACATTCAAGAAACAGGTAGGCACTTAAAGCTACATTTTGTTTTGATACTGTGCTTCAATCGTTGGGCTAGTCTATATTTATGTAAAGTTGTAAGCAAAAAAACACTGTTTATAACAAAAACCTACACGTTATAATTTATGGAATTATTGTTTCTCATTTTTTCAGGGTTCTACCGGGTAAACTATGATGCAAGAAACTGGGACTTACTGATCAGGCACCTCAGCAATGTTGATCAATTCAAGCAGATTGGCATCATCAACCGGGCCCAGCTTATCGACGATGCGCTGAATTTGGCTCGTGGTGACCGACTTCCGTACGCCACTGCATTGTCAGTGACCAAATACCTGAAACACGAGGAAGAATTCTTACCATGGAAAGCAGCCTTCACGGGTCTTGGATACATCGATACAATGCTCATAAAAACAGGACATTATGATAAATTCAAGGTGGGTTGAAAAACTTTCCATTTGCCTGTGTTAGTGTGATGAATTATGGCCGATAATATTGTGGTCGCTTACAACTAAGTACTAATTTGTATGTATTGAATTACAATACGTACTCCTAAATGTAACTTAATCAAGTTCATTAACTTCTACCATTCATTCCAGGTGTATATGATGAGCTTGATTTCCAATCTTTACTCACTAGTGGGTTTCACTGATAATGCATCTGATGACCAACTCACGGTTTACAAGAGAATAAATGCACTGAGTTGGGCATGTGGGCTCGGCCATGACGACTGTGTACGGAACAGTGTCTCCCAGTTTCAAAAGTGGAGATCTTCACCTGATCCAGATAATAATAACCCGTGAGTTTATCACGCAAACTATTTAAAAATATTATTGGTCAATGTGTAGAAAAAGAAACTTCAGAAAGGATACTAATTAAAGCATTGAACCGTGCTAGAGTAACGCTGATAAATATTTATTTCATTTAAAAATGTCTGTCTGGTCGGCGAATCGAGCCCTGGCCGACGCATTACTCTTGGGAGATCTACCACTTCTTTTCGTTAATTTCACTTGAGAGGTGTCATGTCTGGTTAGCTCAGCAGTCTAGAGCAACGGATGCAAAATCCGAAGACCAGGGCTAGAGTCCTCGCCCAACCACCCACACATATTTGAAGTGAAATTAATATTAGTCAATTTTAGACTTCAGGACCTACAGTAATTGACCCATGTTATATTAATAGCAAATGAAAATTCAGTTCAGATTAGACATATCGTGCAGAATATTTTTGAGCTGCCTGGGCAAATATTTTGTTAACAAAATGTGCACATTTAATTTTTAGCATTTCGGCAAACTTGAAGAATGTAGTTTACTGTACGGCTGTTCGAGTTGGTGGTCAGGAGGAGTGGGACTTTGCATGGCAACGCTATCGCAATACCAATGTTGGCTCGGAGAAAGACATTTTGCTCGGAGCCTTGGGATGTAGTCGAGAGACGTGGATCCTAACAAGGTTTGTAGTTGGTAGTTCCTATATCTGAGCTATCTTTAATAATTTTTATATCGTATCTGATTATCTCATTCTTTAGCAGCTATGGAATATTCATTGATTGAAATTATCTCTACAAAATACATTTTATTTTTGATGCTAAATATTGAATTGTCTTACAAAACAACTACAAATAGAACTTTATTCGAGCATGTGTTGATAACTGATAAGTTTAATAATTCCAACAGGTACCTTGACTGGGCCATCAGTGAAAAGTCGGGCATTCGTAAGCAAGACGTGGCACGAGTATTTGCGTCGGTTGCGAATAACGTCATTGGACAGCCCTTGGCGTATAACTTCCTAAGGAACAACTGGGACCGCATTCGAGCATAGTAAGTAGTAATAAAATACTTAGCTTTCACCCATGAGCAGCTGGCCCATATGGGCCATTAGGAACTCCTGGGGGGGAGGAAGGGTTTAATTTCTATGTAGGGATTTCTTTCTGGGATAAGTTTAAAAAAAATTAGCTTTGTTTCTATCACTGTGAGGCGAGTGCTAACTTGTAACCCCGGCGAGCGATGCAGTGACGTGCTTGTGGAAGCGAAGAGTGCAGTATATCTATCCGTCCTTGCTAGCTACAAAATTGGGGCCTGCTCCGCTATACACTGTGTTGTTTTGTGCGGAAACTGCGGCTAGCACACTCGGTACAGGGCGTAAGCGGTGCAGTCCCCTTTTGAAATTGAAGGCTATATTAAAATTAAAAGAATCGAACGGTAAACGATGCAAACTCGACAATAATATGACTTGAAAGTAGCATTATCGAAGAAACTTTGAATAGGGATAGGGATGTGATGCCAGTGAGGCTGAATAAGTCAGCAGGGAGAGATGATTTGCTTAATCATGAATAATGTGCAAAACCTCATTTGATGTTGGGGTGTCATATAATATTATGCTAGTAGCTGGCATCGAACGCGATACGTTGCCTTGGATCGAAATTTTATTATCTTTTACAAAATCGTGCATCTAATTGCATTAAACCGCGTGTAAACTTCCTATTCTAATCACTCAGATTGTAGAATGGTCAGTGACATCTATACATTGAACTGCTATCATACTGAGTATTATGACATACTGTAACTATAAACACAGTGTCGTTAAAACAACCCCCAAAAAAACATCTTTGGCAAAGGGCTACCCTTAGGGTATTTCAATCGGCTAACCACCAACATTTTTACCCACCAGCTTCTAATGCTTACACCTCGTTGCAAGTCATAGTACTAAAGTCAACACATATCTTAAAAAATATATTTTTTATTTGCTTTTCAGTCTGGGTTCCTCTCTGTTTACCATCACCAATATTGTCCGTGCAACTACGAAACGGATAAACACTATTTATGAGCTTGAAGATGTAAGTACCTATAAAGTAACTAAAAGCTTTAGCATTGACTTGGCTGTATGAATGCAATACTAATTGTTTCAACACTTTTGATCAGTTGGTCCGATTTTCTGATGTCCACCGCTCGGAGCTTGGGACTGCAACTAGGGCTGTGGAGCAAGCAATCGAACAAGCTGAAGCAAACATCAAGTGGATGAACCGCAACAATGAAGATATTATTCAATGGCTTGCTAATACAACCTCTAGTTAATTGCTAAATAAATACAGAAACAGTCCAATATTCTGTCAGTGCTGTTTACAAAAAAGTTTCTGGATTACTGTAAGTGGGAAAATGCCCTCGTTATGTACATTTAACAGTTTTTATTGATATAGATATTTAAACGTAACTGTACTTATCAATATATATTTTTTTTGAATCACATTTGTATTGCTTAGTAGCTTTTCTATAAAATTAAGAGAGCTGCAGCTTCCACTGTACTTAAGCAGTTTTAAGTAAATGTATTTTTATATCTCCTATTATCTTCCATTTTATTTGTGCTGTGTATCTTTCTTGAGATGGAATTGTTCAAATATAAAAAGAAAGCCAGAAACTGCTCTGACCAGTTTCACTATTATCCTTTAAACAACACGATATGTTTTACCTATATTATACTTTCAGTCAATGACGTGTTCCCCTCTTCGATACATTCCAAACGAAGAAATCCCAAAATTTGAATCTCATCGGTCAGAAACATTCGTGTGTAGTGTTATGTAGTATTGCTACGTCTAAGTGAGCGAGGGCCGGAAAAAATAGTAGCCGCTCGTCGCTTTCCAGTGATCACCATAGCAACATGTGTTGAGAATGATAGCTTCAAACCAGCCCGAAGTTTAATATTTGAGTGCTAATTTGCTCATTTCTAGGCCGGTAATAAAAAATTAGCATAGCTGTATTTAAGTAATTAGGTACTGCCTCTCACAGGTCAAACATATTTCGCCATCAAGTCGGATCAAATACGTAATATTAAAGAGACTTTACACGGAAGTAGCATTAAATTCAATTTCAATATTTCGCGCTGCTTGTCATCGCCTGCGCCATCTCTGCGTTTCGTTTTGAATTTATAGACATGGGATCAAATACCTTACAAGTTATATATAGTCGTGTTTAACGACGCACTGTAGTGACAACTGGCCCTGTGGCACTGGTCTATTGGTGACTATAGTTACCTATTACGGTATTTGATGGGATTGTGGATTATTCTTATTTGGTGTAATTCACTGAAATGGCTTTTACATGAAAGAAGGTGATGGAGTTTTGTCCTCAGTGTCAACGCGATATTGGCGAGGTTTTCTTAGAAACGTTGATACAGGACGCCTGTGGTCACAAAAAATGTCGGCAATGTCTGATCAAAGAGAAAAACGGATGCAAAGCATGCTCAAAACATACTGTTCAAACATCTGGTAAGCCGAGTTTACAGGTTATATGTCCATTTAAATTCAAAATATTTGGCTCATTTGACAGGCTGCTGCTGACAGTTGTTTTTTTGCGCAGCATTTTTGTAATTTAGTGAACGCTTAGTTGTACTTACAGAATGTTTTCTATTTAACTGCAGTGAGTATTTTTACTGGAGTTAGTCCAGAAGTAGAGGCGGGTGCAATTGAACCTGGGCCAACTCGTCAAACTAGCGATAGATCCATCCAGGATCTGACCACCGATGATGAAAAAATGATAACCACACTAGAAAATGCTGTGACCCTTCCATTGAAATATAAAAAAAACAGCTGTGAGCAAACTCAATTATCAGTGCATGTTGCACATGAAACACAGCTACCTTCAAAGAAAAAAGTGCCTAAGAAATGCATTTCTCGGTCATCCAATACTTCGAAATGCAAAATGAAAAGAAAGCCGTTATGCATTCCTGGGTTTGTAACTATTTCGGAAACCACACCAAAATTTACGTGCACAATATGCAAGAAAAGTTTTACATCAAGGCTGCACATTCGTTATCATCTATATTGTGATGGTACTTCAAAACCTTATAGATGCGATAAATGCAACCAGGAATTTATAACCAAATCACATTACCAATATCACATACGAAACCATGAAGGAAGTCGGCCTTATGTATGCCGTGAATGTGGGAAGGCATTTAATCAACAAGGGAAGCTCACCAGACACATCAGATGCCATTTAGATGAAAAGACGTTCATTTGTTCAACTTGTGGACATGGTTTCAAGAATTTGGATGGTTTGAAGAGCCATTTTAGAACTCATTCAGGTGTTAAGCCGCATCTCTGCACCTTATGCAACATGCGATTTTCTGAATTAACCAACCTTAAAAAACACTCCATCACTCATACAGGTGAGAAAAATTGGGGTGGTACTGTCATACAGGGAGTTTCACTTTACAAATTACCTAAGTTATTATTAAATTCCATGTGTTTTACAGGGGAAAAGAACTTCATGTGCGATGAATGTGGAAAGAGCTTCGGTTCGAAGAGCACATTAAACTCGCACATTCTGATACACACTAAAGAAAAGCCACACATTTGTAACTTATGTGGCAGAGCATTTATATCACGCAAGGACCTCAAACGTCATGAAACAACACACTTGTGTACGTACTTCTTTTATTATCCATATTTTATACGTAGGTACCTAGGTTTTTAGGAGACATTGTGCATGCATTAATGCTGCAGGCAAGGGCTGCTGACCAAGGATAATAATTACTCATTGCCTACCTCTGCTGCTGCTGACTTCTATTATTCCTAGTCGTTGTGATGATTTGTCCAGCAACTTGAAATATAGCAAAACTTTAACAACTGGTTTATCGATAATTTTTTATTTATTTTGCCACTTTTAATTTTCATCCTGACAAGTCAAGAAATAATATGCTCAGTTGGTACATTTTTCAGCTTTGAAACCTTTCATCTGCCAGATCTGCAATCAATCATTTCGCAGAAAAGACAACTTCGATCGCCATATGAAAAACACTCACCCCGAATCAAATTTACCACCAATTATTCATCCTTTGCCCACAGTTAATAATGCTCAAACTGTACCTAGTCCAACCCAAGAAATATTTGATGATAAAGCTCATATCATAGACACAATTGAGCTAAGTGTCCCAAAGCAAGCCTGTAAAATAGATCTTCCGAATCAGAAAAGTAGTAGATGCAAATCTGAAATGTTTGTAAGTGGCCTCAAATCTTGTGATAAGGAAGGCAATTTTAATCCTCAAACACAGATTAAAACTGGCTTAAATATACTTACTACTTACACACCTAAGAAACGCAACAAATTTTATTTCAATGCTGAACCTGACGCAGATAATGGCAAAAATGTTTTGCCAGCAAGTATTTTGAGGCCTGGAAGTGAAGTGGCTACTGACAATGGTCAGACATCTATTGTTATATCTGTCAAAGATATAGATGATTCATTGCCCAGACCGGCCATTTACCAAGCTGTTCCCGTGATAAACAGAACCACATTCACTTCTCTGAACAAGCAAAGTATCCCAACAACTTCTAGTATAATTAAGATGGGAACCAGCATCGCCAGAACAGCGCACGATGGAACAAATTGTGTACGAACTATTACTTGCACTTCCAATGTACGAAACACGATTGAGCCTCTTAATGTGCCCACCATTGTGTGTCCAATGCGTATGAAGCAGATGGAGTCTTCACCAAAGACAAGTGATAAACCTACAAATCAAGATCACATTATCTCAGGACAAGAAAAAATAAATATTTTGGACTCTATAGACTGCCCTCCAAAACCAAAATTAAGGTTGTATCTTAGTGATCTTCACTGGCGAAAACGCACAATGGAACTGCTAAATTTACGAAACGAACTTAAGGCCGACTCTTTAGTATATGATAAAAGTCTTGAAAAGGTTGATGATATAGAAGAAGAAACTAACTTAAATAGTTCCTTAACTCGTTCAGAACGAATTGAGTTCTGTAACTCTCCAAAAAATAATAACCCAGACGATCATGGCACGTACTACTCAAAGCAAACATTTTATAAAGTATCAGATCAACCGGGAGAGATTCTTGTGAGAGATACTCAGCAAAAGTATTTACCACACAATCGTTTGAGGCACATTCACCCTAAAAGCATAGATTATCATGATCCTCAACAGCAATCGAGTGCTGATCCTAGAAATAGCTTACGGCTGCCAAATCGAGCTGACTCGGTGGATAGACAAGTTCAACATTCCAGCATCTTGCAGCTACATCATGCCCCTGTGTCTCATGCTAAGAATGTGATTGTTGAAAATAAGACTGGAAATTTACGTCGTTCATCGTAACATAGCATTTGTGGACATTCTACAAATAGGGAGCTGAACTGCCTGTCAGCTGGCTCACTTTCTTCTCGAAAGGGAAGTTTTTAGCCATTATCAACCCCTCATGTTCAACTTCTAGGCCTGCTGAAATCAATTTTGTATTGCATTTTGCAGCGTGGAGTATTTAAAAAATGCACCGCACCACTTCAGTTCGTAGCTTAAGCTGTGGTTAAATAGATACTATTGGCAACCATTAATTAACCAGATTTCCCAATGGCAACCAGGCAAAGAGGCTTGTGCAATTGAAAATGTTCAGTATATTTAATCTCGGTGTGGTGCCGGTAATTTGAAAAGCAGGCGCTCTGCAATTGAACAAAACTTTTTATGAAAGGGCTTTTGGTCTAGAGCATGACTGTTCAACTGTCAAGCCGTAGTTTGTCAACTGGTACTATAGTTTGGTGGAATTTAAGGAATACTTTGCCAAGGCATAGTAATGTTTTCCTTAATTTTATTAACAACGATAGTCGATGGTAGGGTGGGAGATTGCGATTGTTGTCGCAAACCTCACCATTTATGGTATTTTATTGTATTTTATCTTGCCACTTTATCAAAATAAAGAACTACTATTATTTTAATATTCTTCAAATTAATACTAGCCGTGTCTTTGGCTTTAAATTTGTTATATTTGTCAATTATTATTTCTACAAGAGTGATTTAAATTGTCCAGCTTAAAATTTAGACTGAAATCCTGCCTTGCAAGGTAATCACTGTGAGAGTTTGTCTGCCTTGTAATCAAGAGGTACCAGATTCGATCCCCCCCTCCATCCTTCCACCATGGTTGTAAGTCTGTGATTTCCTACAATCATATCACGGCAAATCTGAGAAGCTTCTTATCAACTCCATTTCCTATTTGTTCTTGATCCAACCCCCACAAAGCTGGTTAATCATTTTAAAATCACAAGTTGGTATGTAAGATCTTAGTTTACTTTGAACTCAGAATAACTTGAGAGTTTTAAGACTTTATTAAGTTTGTTTTCATAATCACTTCTTCTTGATCTAACTACCAGCTTGAAATAAAACCCATCATACTGGAATGTAGTGTTCTTTTAACTGTACACAAAGTGGTAAACATTCTTGTTTTAGATTAAGTTAGTGTAGCTATCTTTTGGTAGTTTTTAAGGGCATTCCTGACACATTCACAAATGCGGGCTGCAGTTTGAGTACCACTGATTTAAATATTGGAATCACTATCCCGTAGATGTAGGTGCATTGCGGTGGACCAAAGGTTGGATGGGTGACCATCCATACCAAGGTCCATTTCTGTTCGAGAGAGAGGCTGGAGGGTTT
>QKMV01003152.1:0-11912 GCA_003287335.1 Lednia tumana
CTATTTTTCCTTCGCCTTTTTTTCCGTCGCCTATTTTTCCGTCGCCTATTTTTCCGTCGCCTAAATCGCCTAACACCAGGATAGGCAGCTACACCTTACACCCGCTCGCATGGTCACATCACAGCATGACACATTTGAAATCAGGCAATCGTATTCTTGGCAAATGTCCATAGTTCCGTTGTAAATAACAGATTTTAAATCCCTTCCAGATTGTTGACGATATGAGGGTGTCGGTGAGGATCGAGGAGTCAAACAAACTTCAAACAGTGGCCGTAATTCCGTTGGCACCTGATGTCGTGTTCAATCCAGGTTTCACACAAATGTTCCAAATCGTGAAATATTTCCGATCCAACGAAAAGTCTCTAAAAAATACCTTTCTGCCATTCTAGACGAAGAATACATGTACGAACCTACGCCGACGATAGAGCGACCCACGCCGGAGTCGGCGTTCATCGAGTGGAGTCCGACGCCCGAAGAGCAACGCGAGTTGAAGACAGACGGCGTCGAGGGCAGGTTCGTCGTCACGTACGACGTCGACCGGGACACCCATCCCAATCAGATTCTCGTGAGTGTTCGGTTGTTTTAACGTTGCATTATTTTCACATTGTTTTACCATAAATGAAAAGAAGGAAAGGTACATGATGATGAAAGGTACATGATACATGTATGAGGTATTGTAAACTATGATCAAGGCACGTTTACGTCTCCCACCCCTCGCCAATAGCACTTCACTGCTAGTTGGAAAAACTGAGTTGTCTCGACGTTTAAAATGTGTTAGAAATATTTGACATGTAGATATAGCCTAGCCAGTGCCAGATTTACGCAAAGGCTGATGAGGGTATGGCTTAGGAGCTCCGAGTCCGAAGGAAAGTCAAAGATTGCACTCCTCAGGTGTAGAAAGGTACGTTAAAAAATCCGTGTAGTGCTCTCAGCAGAGCAATGTAATTTGGGTTTGAATTTTGATCAGGCGTTTGTTTCATAAAGCACGTTGATAGCGAGTTCCAACAAGTTCGGAATAAAAAACTTGACAATTTAAAATTTGTTTGTGGCTTGTAGGCGCTTAAAAATCCAAGTTGAACTGAAATAAACCACCAAATATCAAACGTTATCACCTCGGATTCGTTCTTTGGAAATTTAAATCATCGGTTTCGGTTTTCGGTTCCAGTTTTGAATAAAATCGAATTTGCCGGGTTTCAGGTTAATTTTTTGACTCATGTCTCTCTCCAAAGGGAGTGGTAAGTGGTAAGTGGTGGGGGGGGGGGGAGTTGATGACATTCTAGGGGCGTCGGTAGCATGAATCGGGCAATGGATATACCTGGAACAATATTGTATCTAATAAAAGTACACTTCTGGACACAGAAAACCGTCCACTCGAAATATTTACAAGTCCTAAGTAAGGTTCGTTTGAAAATAATGCAGGTAAGCCGGCTACAAACCATGCTGTATGCCATGAGCTTTCTGGGCCAATACCCGTTATGATAAACCAGTTTTCCTTATCAGTTAATGCCTGCCCTGTGAAATGAGGATCGACCAAGTAACGAATATGCTATCTCGCGAGTTTTATACACTATTCAGCAGTCAGCACACCTCCACTGACCTATAACTCGTAATTTTGGAGATGTAGAAAAAATACAAAAACTTCCTGCGTCTTCTCTTTACAGCAAACACGTTTATGTCATCACTTTTTCAGTTTTTTGGAAAAAGTTGGTTTCCAGAGTGGGATTTAATTTACACTTTATTTAATTGCTTCTGTAATCTCTGAATCAAGCAAATGATTTGTTCTGAGACCCAACCTTTTTTATGGCTGTAGGTTACCTCGTTCTGGTGGGTCGGATATAAAACAAGTACGGGAGATTAGATGATTAACGATGTCGAATACGATGCAGCGGGGGAAAATTAAAGGATTACCATTTTGGTTATTTTAGAATCGAAGCATATGCCTAGATCATCCAATAGAAGGTAAATGTTTTTCAACTATTACTATCAACAGTTACTAATTAGTTTAGTTACAGCAAGGGTCTTCGGGCGACTAGAAGAAACGAAATCGTGCTGTGAAAATGAACTTTTCTGCTAATAATGAATGCTTAATGGAACAGACGTGTGACGACAATTTTCGTTTTTAAATCTTAAACATTTTTTTATGATTCAGGGATTCTTTAGGAAATAACTAAATTTTCGTGTCGGGAATGGCTGAATGGGAAATCCAGAACACCCAGTTATATTGCAATTTACCAGTCTGATTCTGCTGCCGTCGTGACAAAATGTGATACGAGAGTGAACACATATTCGGTATGCACGGTTGATATGATTTGTTAAAACTCCACTGAACATAACATTGGTTTGCCATCATAAGGCAGCTTCTCTAAGCACATGGCTTTCTGAGCCATGTGCTCAGCCTCTACCTGGCTTACCTATACTGATTTCAAACAAACCTTTATTGGGACTTGTATACATTTCGATGGGACGGTTTTCTGTGTCCAGAAGTGTACCTAATATAAAATGAAAGTGGTCTTGAACACAAAGTAGTGTCAAACAATAGTAGCAAGTAAAGATACCATGGTTTTGACACTGTGCTCTCTAACAAAAACGATCGATAAATATCCATTAAACTGGCACCTGTTGGACAATTTTGACGTCAAAAAAAATTGTGTTTTCCGTGATGCTCTTGATATCAATGCAGATACAGCTTTGCCAAGTATGTTATTTTTTTAATGTAACAGTGATGAGTCTCGTTTGCGCTTCATCACAGATAGCGCCGACTATGTGCCAATTATGATCTCCGTACAAACATTATGGGTAGGCAGCTGCCACCCAAGCCCGCAGCTCCCTGCACACAGTGCGTTTTATGTCCATAATTGCAGCACATGATATGTAATATTTGTCAAAAAACTGATTCATATAAGTGCAGGAAAAGACACGAGCATAAAGAAGGTGAAGATTTTATCTGTGTTTAGTCAGAAATAATCCTAATAATGCGGCTAGACTACTGTATCGCAAGTTCGCATAATTATGTATGAACCTGAAAACCAGCACGAACGGATTCGTTTCAAAACACATCAACGAAATTACAATAGTTGTGTACGAAAAATTAAATCCATTCAAAACATCCAGAAAAAACGCGGAGCATGCATTAAATGTCTCTGAAGATCGCCATCTGCAGTAATGCTGGAAACCTTCGATGCCGCAAGGGAATAGTTTTAAATTCTACGATGTAGGGTTTTCTTCACTATTTTATTTTCACACCTAAATAAACACTACGTTAATCAATTGCATTTGAACAAAATACTGGAGTTTAACCGCTACCGAACGGTTTGGCGTGTTGGATACACCGGTTCTCTGAATATCACCGAAGTAAGGCAACCTTGCGATGTACCAAAGTTTGGATGGGTGACCATTCACGGTATGGTATTTCTTAAGCTTCCAGAGCCGTGGTATTGTAATTTTTCTTTCTCGGTGTTTGCCCTGTTATTAAAATTGTCACGACGTTTCAGCAACGCTATCGTTAATAACAGGGCAAACACCGAGAAAGAAAAATTACATTCAAGGTATGGTCCATTTCTGTTCAGAAGCGGGGGTGGAAGGTCTGCAGCTAGTACAGCAGCTTCAATCCTATCGCCATCAATCTCTCGACTCACGGATTAGTGAAAGAATCCCATGCTGTTCGAGTTGCACCGTCCTTCGGAAGGGACGTTAAGCGGTGGTTCCTTTGTTGCTTTTCGACAGGAGTAGGCTACGTGCCTGCATCTGGTATCCCCTTTTCTCTTCCCTCTGTAAGGTTCATCATCACCCTCATTAACACCCGTCAATACAGTGTGTCGTTAACCACCACGTTAAAAAAAGAGTTGCCGCTGAATGCGTCCTACAATCTTCCGAGTGCGTAGATCCACGACGGCTACTTCGTCCACTTCTACGCGCCCAACGACTTGAGTCCGCTGGACAAGCACGTGGTCTTCGTTCTGGACACCAGCGGCTCGATGGCCGGCACCAGGATCAGCCAGCTCAAGGAGGCGATGGCCAAGATCCTTTCAGACTTGAGACCGGACGACTATTTCACGATCGTCGAGTTCAATACCGAAATCAATGTAAGTGAAGAGTTTTTTTAAAAAGCCAATAACGCGCCTAGCTTTACCGCAAAGAATTTTAAGATCGCTTCCAACATATCTGTCTGCTCCAATTGAGTAACAGTTATAGCTATCGTTTTGGTTGTAGGTTAAGTTATAGTGATGAAAATATGCCAATCTGTCAAAGTTGCGGTGAATGCTCCGAATGAAACTATTTTTGAAAACCGACGCTGTAGAGAATTTTCAAGGCAAAGAAAAAATTAACGAAAAAATGACCACACTCTCGAATAAATCTCCAAAACTTCAAGATGGACTTGAGAAAAGTTGATCAAGAAGAATTTCTTGACGTTTTTGAAATTAATTCAGGAGTGTTTTCCCGTGAATTCCGATGGGGCTAAGGTTTCCTTGTCCTAGCCAAGGCCAAGGGTCAAGGCAAATCTGTATGTACTATGTAGCTAGCCATTAGGTCCGAATTTCAGTTTTGGATCAACAAATATTAAGGACATGTTACAAGCCTTCCAGACAAGATGAAGTTCTGTCTTCCCAGAATAATGAGGATACTTTTATCTAGGATCTAAATTTATTCATAGCTTCAAAGTATAATGTTACTTACGTGTGGGTTTACTGTCCAATAGAGCGAATAAAATATGTGCCCAGGAAGGAGGTATAACGGATACGTACAAGCCCCTAGACTTGACAGTTTTTTGAGGTCTACCCAAAAACCACAAAAATATATATTTTAATAATCACATATTCCAAAAACTGTGAGGAACGCCAAAAAAATCACAGCTCTTGCTATTTTTTTCTGATAATTTTATTCTTACCAGAGAACAAGTGTGTGGTAAACGATAAATCGATCCTCAGGCATGGAAACTCTCGGGAGATAGTACCAAGTTGACCCTGCAAAGTTCTGTCGGGTCCGATTTGGTCGTCAAAGCCACTTCCGGCAACATCCAGACGGCGAAGATATTTGTCAACGATCTTCAGGCAAATGGAGGTATATGTTGTTAACCATAACTTACTTTCATATTTTATCAAAGACAAACTTCCCTACAAAGTAGCAACTGCCAAGCCATAGCCTGCCAGGGCAGTGGGCCACTAATTTTGTAAAGTACAAATGAGTCAACAGCACTTATAAGTGTTGAACCGGGTTTAACCATGAGTGTGCCTTTGATTATATTAGAAGGCTGTCAAAGGTATAGCAGATTTATAAGGGGATACATGGAGTATCTCCTTAAACCTCATTACCAAATCATGTGTAATACTCCTAATTTCATGACGACTTCGAATTTCGACAGGCACCAACATCTACGACTCTCTAATGTTGGCGCTGAAGATCATCGATGCTGGTGCGGAAAAATTTGCGACGTTACCCAAGCGTCTCGACCCTTTGGTTATTTTCCTGACCGACGGTGACCCAAACTTGGGTGAACAGACCAGCCCCGATAAAATCACAGCCGGCGTGGTCGGCGCCAACACAAAGATGACGTCCCTGTTCACTCTGGGTTTTGGGCCGGATATTAACATGGCCTTCTTGAGAGACTTATCGTTTAAGAACGGTGGCTTCGCGCGTCTCATCTACGACGGCAATGACTCCGCCTTACAGCTGGAAAACTTCTACACAGAGGTGTCGTTGCCGCTGCTGAAGAACTTGAAGTTCCGCTACACGAATGTGAGCAAGCTTCTCAAATTCTTTCAAGTTCTAACTATCTAATCGAAACGTTGCACTAACTTCTGATATCATCGCTTAATGTGAACAAACTAATCAAAGCTTTGGGTTCCATTTCCAATAGTAATGTGTGGAAACCTATGGAAGCAGAATCGTCCAGAGTTATTTATTCCAAGAGTATGAACGAAGGACAGTAGAACCGTGAGGCAAAGTTACGCCATCTTCCGAATTGGGAGAGCCGAAGTTCCATCTATTGCCCACCTATCCTCGTCTAAATTTTTTTCTCACTGCAATCCAGTAATTAAAGTTGGTTTGTGTCTGTGACTCAGGACACGGCCATTTCCGATTATACCTGAATACGCTGCAACGCTTTATCCAAAGTAGATACGGGAAAAAAAGACCCAAACCAGCCAGCTCCATGGAGATTTGCCAGTGGAACATTTGCCAAAGGAATATTGGCTCGAAGGTCGATGGTGGGCAGTTACAGTACCTGATCGCTAAGATGGGACATTTTATCGAACACCCATTTCGTTTCGGGCAAGTGTCTGTATGTTGCATATTATTACTAATCGACGTGGCTCATTGCATTGGGATGCGCCGTTACACCATACCTTGCCACTGACGAGAATGCAGACGACGCTGAAAGCTGGCAGACACGCCGCCACGAGGCTCGCTCCACGAAAGTCCATGATTCACCGACGTACTCTCGTACAAAATGATTCAACTACTAATCATGGACAAACTCTCTTGCCAAGCCTTGGAGCATCAACTCTGTTAGCTATATCAGCGTCGTCAGCATCGTCAACCATGGCAAGAGAAGCTTAAAGACGCCATCCAGTGACCGTGCTGGCAAATGTTCCGTCTTCTCGACCAAATACCTCCTGTCATCGATCCACCGGCAAATCTTCTTCTGGCAAAAGTTACCCTGGCAAACCTTCCGCCGACAAAACAAGTCTCCAAGATTTGAAGACTATTAAAATAATTTCAAAAATACTTGCTTACTCGAGGAATTCTTTACTGCTTACTCGAGGACTTCTTGCTGCGTTCTCCTTGTGTGATCAACCACTCATTTGGATTAAAATCACTTTCGAAAGACCGTACCTTGCTTAGCTCAGTGGTAGAGCAGTTTCCAGGAAAGCAAAAGGTTCGAGGTTCATATCCTTGAGGAAGCAGGTATTTTTGAAGTGATTTTAATATTCTTCAAATTAATACTAGCCACGTATTTGGCTTAAATTTTTTTTCCTTGAAGCCTCCAAGAGAGTAACAAAATATATAAGTATGGGTCGAATGAAATTGTCGTGTCCAGGGATGCCAGACCGAACTCGTATCAAGATATCACGTTTATTTCTCCGGAGGAGCTTTCCAATACAAATTTTGCAGGAGAAAATATCGGAACCGAAACTCACAACTGACCTCTTGCCGTCGAAAGCGAGCACGGAAAGCAAGAAACTTTCTATACTAACTACTCTGCCTTTCTGGTCACGGCCTTCATGGTCCTTCATTAGCTTCCAGCTGCCCAAATATTTATGTTTCTTTGAGTCAAAGCCCGTGGCTGATCTTGGAACTGCCCAACGTTCAAGCTTAGAGATTGGCTACGTTTTATCGGCTTAGAGAAACCGACACTTTTTGTGATCCAAAAAAGGTCCAAAGATTCTGAAAAAAAAAATCTATACTAAGAAAAGACAAATATTGGTACCTTTCTTAACCACAACCCAAAAGTGCATATGACCTTGTCTCAAATAATTCCTAATCGTTGCTAGAATGAGGAAGTTTCAAAAATGCATAGCTCCAAGTAACAAGTAAATCCAAAATTTTGGACACTAAGCTTTGTCAGGTACTTCCATTTACTCATCCTCCATGCAATGGTTTTTTTCATGGTTTAAGATCAATTTTTAGCAAATTAAATGTGTCCGGTACGATCAGGGCGTGTAAACCTTCGACAACATACCAAGCCAGCCGTTCTAAGCCCTCTTAATCCTGAAAGTACAGCCCTTGGAACTGTGAGCATCGATTGAATGGGTTTTACCCCTTCCAGGTGGACACGACCACCCTGACGAGACTCGCTCACAACACCCTACACTCGGGAACCGAACTGATCATGGCGGGGAAAATTAGCAGCGCTGATCCCAAACGCGTTCGGGCATCGGTCAGAGCTCAGTCCCGGTACGGTAGATACAGCGCCGGATTTGCCCCGCCAAAGACCGTGGACGTGGGTAGAGAAGATTTCATGGAGCGACTTTGGGCGTATCTGACAATTCAGCAGCTGATACAGGATCCCAAAAACGTCACCAGCATGTACAACGCACAAGAAATGGCACTAGAGGTAATTGATGAGAGTATGGTGGAGGCAAAAAGCAAACAGCTGTGCATAACAGGTAAGCTACACAATATTAGCCAACTTTTTTTGCTAAATTGGGATGGAATTACCCCTGTTAACTTCTTACTTGCTATTTGGGTAAATCCTAACTTGAAACGAGAGTTATGGAGACGACGTTAGCGTGGCAGAGTTACGTATTATTTATGCCGGTCACCCCCATCATCTAGGGTGTTTTAAGAATATTAAAATCACTTCAAAAATGCCTGCTAACTCGAGGATTTGAGCCCCGGATCTCTTTGCTAACCGGGCAAATGCTCTAAACCACTGAGCTAAGCAAGGTACTAGCTCAGTGTATTAGCTCATAACTATTAGAGATTATATTAGATTATATTAGATTAGAGAATATCTTACCATATTACTCAAGGTATTAGCTCAGTGGTTTAGAGGATTTGCCTGGTTAGCAAAGAGATCCAGGGTTCAAATCCTCGAGTAAGCAGGTATTTTTGAAGTGATTTTAATATTCTTAAAATTATAGCTTAACTAGGATTTAGCTTGAGAATGGAGTGGTATTTTGCGCTCGGCAAAGGACATGTTTTCATGTAGAGATAACGAACCGTGAAACGTACTCATGTCCCGTCCCATTGTGCGGCTAAAAGGGTTGGGAAGGAAGGTTTCAGCTATCACCAGCAGAATATACCTGCGGTTTGGCAATGAATAATCGAATGAGAAAAAAATCGACGCTTGTTTAAATAATTTTTGTGCATGATTCGAAATTATACCACGAGACGGGCCTTTTTTTACTGATGAAATCACAATTTGAATCAAAATTGTAAGTTTAGAATTAGATTAATTCGTACTCAAGTGCTAATGAATTGGAGTTGCCAACGGCTCATCGTCAGCTCCATGTCGTCGAATCCTCCCCCAGAGGGATGATAAACCTCTCGACAACCTGATTGACGGATACGTCAAGATCCCAGAGTCCTTCTCGACGGTCTCCCTGACGTGCCGTACGAAGTTACCCCACATCTCTTCCGTCACCGTCTTGAGGCAGCTGCCATGACGAGTGCCTGGACGTCAGCTAAGCCACCAGCAACGTAACCTTCAAGATAGCCGACGTCCAGGCACTCGTCATGGCAGCTGCCTCAAGACGGTGACGGAAGAGATGTGGGATAACTTCGTACGGCACGTCAGGGAGACCGTCGAGAAGGACTTCTGGGATCTTGACGTATCCGTCAATCAGGTTGTCGAGAGGTTTATCATCCCTCTGGGGGAGGATTCGACGACATGGAGCTGACGATGAGCCGTTGGCAACTCCAATTCATTAGCACTTGAGTACGAATTAATCTAATTCTAAACTTACAATTTTGATTCAAATTGTGATTTCATCAGTAAAAAAAGGCCCGTCTCGTGGTATAATTTCAAATCATGCACGGAAATTATTTAAACGAGCGTTGATTTTTTTCTCATTCGATTATTCTTTGCCAAACCGCAGGTGTATTCTGCTGGTGATAGCTGAAACCTTCCTTCCCAACCCTTTTAGCCGCACAATGGGACGGGACATGAGTACGTTTCACGGTTTGTCACCTCTATATGAAAACATGTCCTTTGCCGAGCGCAAAATACCGCTCCATTCTCAAGCCAAATCCTAGTATAGCCGAGTAATTGGCTTTAAAAGTTTTATCCTTGTCATCTAGGGTGTTCGTTCCAGTAACCAGGATCAAATCTGAAACATCCGTTTAAATGCAAAAATATGTGCCCACAAACACCTACAGTCTATACTGCAGAAGACCATACTGCGTTAGACCTACAAAATAGGCTTTCTAGCCGTGTGTTAACTGTTAAACTGTTAAACGTTAAACTCTTAAACGTTTAACGTTAAACTGTTATACGGTTAAACTGTTAAACGTGTTAACTGCCCCCATCGCC
Source organism: Lednia tumana (assembly GCA_003287335.1). Lineage (NCBI taxonomy): Eukaryota > Metazoa > Arthropoda > Insecta > Plecoptera > Nemouridae > Lednia > Lednia tumana. The sequence goes on from QKMV01003152.1 coordinate 9,974, forward strand.
CTAGGCGAAAATATATCCTGTCCCAGTCAAAAAGAGTAGGTAGAAAACTCGATAATGACTGGTGAGAGTAAACAAGCTAAGCTGAATGACGAAGTGGCGTTGAAGAAAAAGGTTTTCAGTGTTCCATTGACCCAGAATATAATATTGGGGAGTGACTATTAGGGAGAGAACGTATGTCTAGAAAAATTGGCTAGTGGCTATATAAAAGATTTAATATCACCTTTGATAGCAAAATTACAAAGCTCACACATGGCATACAACTTCTTCTACTCGGGTCCCCATCTCCTGGTCTTACCAAGTTTCCAAAAAAAAAAAAAGCTAGGAATGAATGCTACTCAATTCGCTAAGAATTTCCCAACGATTCGTAAACAATGCTGTATACTTCTTACCAGGGCCAAGACACTTCGATAAATAAATTAACAGCACAGGTTACGAACCGTTGGGAAAGCTTTGACAAATTTCGAAGCATTCAAATCCATTTTGTAAATCAGTTCTTTCACACACAGTATTGAGCAAAGTATTGAATTGTCGACAAAAAAATATTGATCTATTCCTTTGATCACTAGCAAGAAAGTAACTAAGCCCTTGTCAGAAAAAACGGGATAACTTGAATCTAAATTGTAGATATCCACCCAAAGAGGCATTACAAGGGTTTTCAAAAAAACTGTTTAATAACTGGGTCACTGCAAAGAACTTCTAACAAACAAACAAACTCACAAACAAACAACTGTTGGAAGTTCTTGGCAGTGATACCCGTTATTTAATGTTTGTTTTGAAAACTAGTGCCAAGATTAAGTAGAAGACATGCGTCTTAAGAATCTAAGAGGTACACGGGTATTAAAGTTACCAATAGCATTGTCTGGCAGAAGTATTTTACAACAGCTCTTTCTTCAAATCACTACTGCAAGTAGATTGCCAAAACATACACGTCTCTTACTATACCTTTATACCTATATAACTGTGAACTTTAATATTCATCTATTTGTTCAATTCCTTCAAGGATAACAACGATCGTAATATAGGCCACGTCAAGTTATTACACAAATGTACATTTTATTCATTTAGGGTAATACATTCATATTTTTAGTTATTTAGTCTTAGTCATAGCTTAATAATATGCTCCTACCTAACCACTATCGATTGCTTCACCTTTGACTCTCTAATCATTGGTTTCACCCAAAGATTGTCCTTTACGTCTTAGTACTCGTTCGTTACTCCGTTGACGTCCCTGGTCGTGGTACGACCCGACGTGGAAGATTCCTCGACAGCAATCATCCCTGAGATAGTCGGTGAAGAAGAAGCTGAAAGTGGTGAGATTGCAAACCTTACGTGACTGACTTGACAAACCAAAAATTAGCTCCAAAACTTATAAAAAATCGATCCCGTACTCATTAAAACAAAGATGAAAGAGTCCTCTTTCTAGAACTTGGCAGAAAATTTCACTCGACATGAAGTATGCACACATGGGTCAACATAACCTAGCTGTTGACGTGCCCTTAAATCTCATTTAATCAATCAATCAATTAATCAAACAAAAACTACACAGAAATCGAAGCTATCTTTGCCAAATATGAAGTAATTTTTAGGACCGACTGTTGTAAACTGTATGGTAGATCGACTACAATGGTGTCGAAAAATTATTGTCAGCCAAGCCTCATTACCTTTACAGTTCTTCTGGTCCACTGCGCTCTGCAGTTGACATTTTGTTTATTCCTATGGCACCTAGTTTTAAGCTGCATTTATTTTGCTTATTTTGGATCTTACAGTGTGATCTTACTATACTGTATACAATATCATATGCACATCTTCAGAATCACTCAAGGTGTTACTAGGTCTCTGCAAATGGCAGCTTCAAACATCTGACACCGAACGGTTTGGCATGTTGGATACACCGGTTCTCGTGAGATCACCGAAGTTAAGCAACATTGCGGTGGACCAA
>QKMV01003153.1:0-10067 GCA_003287335.1 Lednia tumana
GTGTGTGTGTGTGTGTGTGTGTGTGTGTACGCATGATGCTCTTTGCGGCAAGACGCGCGGAATCCCCGGTAGACCAGCCGTAGGGTTGTGGGCATTACTTACATGAACGTCCTATTCTCGGTAGAGTTGTGGATAGGTGGATACTGGATATTATAACATGACATGCTTGCCAGCGTGCTTGCCTGCTTGCTTGCTTCCTTGCTCGCTTGCTATTAGTTTGTTTGAAACTAAGTACACTTGGCACTGGCAGACAAATTGAGAACCTTTCGTGCATTTTGTCTATTTTTTTCGTATTGATTTGAAACGCATACTCCGAACCACGACAGCCGAGGTCAAAGGCGTACTACGTCGGAAATACACCCGATTTGTCAAATCATGGATGCCTTCAAATATCAATTAATCATCCAGCTTTTCAATTGATTAATCCTGTTTGTCTAATAGCATAACATTGTCACGATAACAGGCGTACGGGGAAAAGTTTCTAAAATCGATCGTTGCATTAGTGATGGATAATAATGGGAATAATAGATGACTTAGTGGCCGATATATACTTTACCTTCTATCGCACTCTACCATTTGCATGATATCTATATACACATAACTTTGAACTAGCCTACTTGTCTGATAATTAGACGGGTCATGGTGCATTACGTTTGGGGTTGAAATAAAGCTTTGCTTCACTGGCGTCTTGTCTTGACAAAAGTAGGCGCGTGGTCTGGGATCTTGTGATACCACGGGATGATTCCAATTCACCACGGGCGCGGAACGACCTATGGTAATATAACGATGCTTTCTAACTTTTGCAATCATACACATTTACATTTTACAAATGTCTCTCATCAAAATCTACCATCGTGTGAATGTGACACAGAAAGTTATGGTTTATATTACGATAAAATTTCGTAATATCTTCGCCTGTTCAACGCGGTCTAGTACTACACTTTATTTTACAGCCATCCTCTTCGTTCCTTGCGCCTCCTTAACTCTGCAATTGTTAGAACTACCAGCCGTGGCGACTATGTTATAGCGGCGACTGCAATCACATTCATTGCCTTCTTTATGTCTGGAGAGGTTAGTTCTTATGCCCATGCAATCACCTAGCCTCTGCCGAGCCCTCGCCGTAAAGCTACGGGGACGACAAGGGTAGAACGCCGAAGAGGGTCCTTTACTTTACACCATCACAAATGGAAGCCTGCCATGGGACATAAGTTGCCCTCTTATCTTACCACAGAAGGTTCAAATGCTAGAAATTTGAAAAAATGTTAGAAAAATTCTACCTGCAGTTTTACTGTTTAGCCTCGCGCTCTCTTTCTATTTCTATTTCTCTCTCTCTCTCTCTCTCTCTCTCTCTCTCTCTCTCTCTTTCTCTCTCTCTCTCTGTGTGTGTACTTTATCTATTCCACACGTGACACGTGGAGCAAACGCCCCCCCCCCCCTTCCCGCTCCGTTTGAAATAAGAATTTCCTCTCGGCGAACGTCTGATGCAGACGCGCGGCGTGCTGAAGTGAAATTACGACGGGTGCTGCTGCTTCGCGGGCTGCCTGCTGTTTCCTCCTGTTCCAGCTCCAGGTAGTTATTCTGGAGCTTAACTCCAAATTGTTGTCTGAAACATGCATCTCCAGCCAACCGGCCAACTTCTGGCGCTAACCCCCCCCCCCCCCCCCGCCTCGAGCATGCATCGCATTCCACGAGACACGTTTAAATCCAGGACAATTTATATTTTAATACATTTATACTTCCGAGAAACTATACGAGCCTGGCTCGCGATGACTTTATGCTACCATGACAAATGACATGTTTGAAAAGAGGAACGTGTTCAAAATTGCCCTAAAGGATATGCGCGGGATGAATATGCGACAAATTGATCACTTATAAACGCGTTATCAACTAAATGAATAGACCACCCTATAAGTGACAGAGAGAAATGTCTTCGCGGACTCGGCACTTCCACTACGCGAAACTGGAATTTGTAGTGCGGTTAAGTGCCGTTTTCCGTGTCTTATACCATATGGCCGAGTAAGTGCTGATTAATCACCACCGAGTTTCGGTTTTCGTGTAAACCTAAATTACGTCTTGTACATGCTTAGCGTTTCTCCGAAATTTAATGACTGCTTCCAAGTTGGTTTGGGTATTATCGTTAGTCCAGCGGTTATCTTAATGTTAACGACGTGTTTCTGAAGACCTCAGGGCTTGTTGCGAATAATACGAAGCAAGCGATTCCAAGGTGAATGCCAGTGTATTGTCGACCCGGCCGTACTCCGGGCCTGACGTTCTCGGCGCTCCGCCCCGACAGTTTTCCGAGCTCCGTTCTGTCGGAACGCCGCGCGGGAAATTATAGCCCGTTCTAAAAGCCGCTATAATAAAACGTAAATACTACTAGAATATTAGTTTCGTGACAACCCCAGTATGAATAGTTTGATTGAATGACACGAATTTTGATCCAAATTGTCGTCATTACCGCGCATGAGTTCTCGCAACCAGCTGTACTATAAACGGAACTTTTCTCGGATTTCCCCATTAGGAAGCTCGTACCCCAAAGCTATATATTTGTGATCACGCTTAAAAGCTTGCGTAAGTATGCATCTTGGAAATAATGAAGCCTTTTTATGTTGCAAATTACAAACTATAGACTTGAGCCGACACAAAAAGCTTAAATTGTTTAGTTCTTGCTCCCAGTTGAAGTAACTTAAAGTTCACCTTTACTCTATAGATAGCATAATACAACGAAACGAAACGAAGTATTCCCAAAGTTTGCTCGTGCCTGGCCTGCTGAAAAAGAGGCTGAAATCTAGCACATAACAAGCTTAGCAGGAGCGAACTCTTGTGCGTTTGCTTGCAGTTCACTGGGCCGTACAAATGAGAGCGAGAGTGGCAAACAATTTCAAACTTTATTATCACGCCGACGAAGAAAACAGCAGAGAACTCACCTCTATGACAAGTCGAGTGCATTTACAACTGTCCAGACATGACTTGTGGTGTAAATAATTAGTCTTTTCAATCACGGGTATCGGACGGAGCCTTCTATCACCTTTTCATTGAAAGGCTGATCAGGTGCCTATTTTTACATGAAGTAGATGAGAGTTGCTGTAAATGAAGCACTGTTGTATTTTATAATTTTTTTACCATGAATCGAGCAATCACTTGCAATATTTGTATCATAATATTTGTGCTCTAAAATTCACACAAATTTGTTATTTTACCAGGCTAGAAATTGGCTCATTTTCAAACCAGAGTGAAGGACAATAATTGTGCTTTTTACCTGTTCAGACCACATTTCCGCTGCGATTTTTTCAAACATCCATGGCATGCATTATTCTTTGTTTGTAGAAATTGAGTATTCATGAGAACATTAATGTAAACATATTTTTTACACATGCGTACTCGGCGTAGCATGCAAGTGCGTTTGTCCTAGGGGGGTACATATTCAATTAAATTTATACTAATCCCATCGAAAATGCTTCCGGAAAATGTACGAAAAACAAAAGTTAAAACTGATTCCAATGATAATAATTTTCACGAAACCTCGTGCCTCTAGGTACTTTACATACACACTGCTTGAAATGGAATATTTTGCATAACCTCCTCAACAAAATGGAGCCGAGTCACATGCTGGTTTTACCCTGCACTGGCGCTTATAAACAGGGTACGTAGATCCCTGTCGCCGTTGTAGGTAACATCATTGTTAAACACTTCCTCTCGCCCTAGATGTGAACTATATACCAAGTGTTGAATGCACCCCCCTTGTCATCGCAATGTATAACACCACAATTTATTATTATATCACTTTCGAAAACAATGCAAACAATTTGTTTTCCCGTTTCGTTTCGTGTGGAATGTAGGTACGTAGAAAGATGGAGACGAGGCTAGAATCTTTCCCTGGGTGCTGCTTGGATGACTGCAATGAATGGGTTATTCATATTTTCACTGTCGCCACGTGCACAGTGAATTATGCAGGCGAGTGCACGATTCACTCAACCAGTCGTGAACGCATGCATGATTGAAGACGGAAATTCCGTGGAACGCCGACTTGACATTAAAATCATTTTATAAATAGCGGTCTGTTTTTTTTTCTCAACACGCAAATAGTAAACTTCGCGAGGGGAATAAAAGTAAGTTTTACCAGTTCACTTCAACAAATCAATTATTGGTACGAAGAAGTCTCTCTTTTCTAAACTCTTCAAACTTTAGAAATGCATTACCTGTATGAGTCGTATTCTTTCCACAGTTTTCAAGTGACGCCACGAGAGACTTTGTATCACAGAAATGGCCACTGTGCTTCGCTCAGTTGTAGCGTTCAACGAATGAAATCGATATCATCCTAATGGTGTTAATGGGATGGCTTATTATTGAATTTATGAGCGTTATGTGATTTAATCTTAATTGGTGTTGTTATATTTTACCTGCGCGAAGCAGCTGCCATTTCTGTGACACAAATGGGTCTCGTGAAAACTGTAAATAGCGTAATTAAGATCTAGCGTGGTCTAGTGACTCTGTCAACTCTTAGAATTAGTCAGCTACTGTAAAGTATCGTTCTATTTTTGTCTAGAACCGTTCATAAAAAATAAGAATACTTCGTGAGTAGTTTTAATAATTTATCTAATGTCCCACCGGAGCAAACAATTCATAATATTTTCCTTAATCACGGTTATTTTTTATTAAAATTTTAGCTGGTTTTGGTTATGGCGGCTTATGCCTATAAATCCACTTCATGATGGAATCAAATATTTATCGCAGCAGAATTCTTCTTCGGTTTTTGCTGATTGTTTATTTCTCCATCGCTGTACTATGAGAGTTGGAGGTAGTACTGTGTGTGATGACTCGAATGTTTGCAAAGAAATAGCATCCACTTAATTTTAAAGCATATTTATGAACCTATCTCAAAGTTCATTTTCCACCTAATGCATTTTATATGCACTCAACTATTTTTATATATACCTATATTATTTATCGTAACGAAGCAAGTTGGCGAAATACCTCGTATAACGGTAATATAAATGCGAATGAAGTCATGTGAGGAAGTCAGTCGGTCTCATTAGATGATGCAGATATTATGGAAATGTGAAAGATAACCTATTTTCATCTTCAGCGAGTGCAACTAAAAAAGCGTAGCTCGGAGGTACAAGTTATAGTATTCCTCTATGATTAGAATGATAGAACTGTTCCATCTGAATGCACATCTAAATGCGCATCTACCAGTAGCATATTTTGTTATCTCAGAGAAAATATCTAAAAGTTGTACACTAGAAGAAATATTCATTTTGATCGAACCTTCATTTTACAGTTCCACCCTTATCGTAAGTCTGGCATTACAACTCCGATTTTCTTCTTAAATAGTTACGTGAACGCTGCTCTCAATTTCACGCTGTTCTTCCGAATTGGGTCGCGTACAGATTAACATTAATACCCAATTAATAAATTCATGTTTATGTTGGGAAATAAAAATGGGTTTCCGAGGCTGCATCCAGCTTGTTTGCTACGCCTGTTGTTTGCTAGTCGATAATGTTTCATTAGAATAAAACTGTGTGGATGCTCATTTTTTCAATAGAATTAATGAATAATAAGCTCGCGCGTACTTGCATATAGTAAACCAAATGCGTGTACTTGTAATATCACACATATGTACCAACCTCGTATCCACACGTGATCTAGACGTAAATGTATGCTAAATGTCAACGTGGATGTGGATGTATTTAGCGAGATACCTTTGATGACAGTATTGTACATTGCATGTGCTTAGCATTGCTTTGCTTAACTTTGCTTTGCTATGCTTCGGTTGGTATATGATCACGTGCTTGTGGAACGTTGTTCTTTGTGTGAAATCAGTCACAATCAGCTATTTGTACTCATTTTTATCTAAAACTGTAAATAAAATCATAAAATAGTATTTACCAATACCACACTCTTATTACTTCAAGGTATTGCTTGCAACAGTAGAATATAATTTTCCTACTTCACTTACGTATTTCCTTTTGAAATGTAATGCATACGTTTCTCGCAACTTTATATCACATTTTACCAAATAACTTCGTAATAGTATCGCTACCAAGAATCGCGCATAATTCTCTTTCATGTAACTTTTTTTTTTAAATATGTGCGATAAAAAAAACGAAACTCAATTTCAAAGCTCTCAGCACTTGGATTCGGAAATTCGTACATAATAGATGATTAATTAAAGAGATTTTGAACTGGCATTACATATTCTGTTTTCCCCGAAAAGTTTCGTTATAAATCATCCGAAATTGGCTTACATTTGAAGCAAATAGCTAAAAATCTATATTGGTGATCAATAGTTGGTACCCACTACCTACACCTCGACTTTTATTGGTTCGTTAGGTTTTCCACCTTCGAAATGCGTCTGTGATGAACGACGTCTGTTCATACACCACGCATAGGTATAAACCACCCCCTCGTATTTCACCCTAGAAACAATAATGGAAGTCTCAACTGTCTGCATTCATCAGCCCCATCCTACAGTGTTCCTTTCCTACCCTAATGGCTATGTAAATAAAATGTTAACTAGCCGCAATTGGAAGGCTAAATACGATGCCGACTAGAAGTTATAATTACATTTCGTTGTAACCAATTCCGCACCTTGTTTCTATACTAATTGTTATCATATGCATCGCTTCATATTATTTTGTTCTCGGTAGCGAATTATTGATTCAGTCGGTGGGCAAATACGAAACGCTAACCTCATTGAAGCTGAGGACGATGAAATCTAGCTCCCCATCGATGCAAAAGGACATTACGCAGTTGGTTGAACTTATGTAGCAAGCAATGCATGTGATGACATGAAACTCCATGCCCCAACGGCATTTGCTGGACAAGTCAATCAAGAAGTACAAAATCTTGGAAAAAGATGGAAGGAAAATGTTGTGGATACCCGGGAAAAACGCAGAGCAGTAGAACCGATTGTCAGAAAATCCTGGGCACAGGAAACATGGCTCGATCGGCAATCGTTGCGAATGTCAGCTGGACTTTTAATGAGCTCTACAGCTACTGATCTCTACGTTAGGTTTATCTACAGAATGTGCTCGAAGCCAAATGCTGCAATGGATAGCACAAGTCAATACTATTGGGCAAACAGAGTGAACATATTAAGGTCGTCGCGCACGCTGATTTTGGCCAGCCGGTAGGTAATGTAGCAATGCACGAACGGCAGGAATGTGCAAAGGAAAAAAAAAAAACGGTTCCTTGCAAACATCGTTGGAAAAGATTTGTGCCATAAAAGTTCTCCGTGAACGTAATGAACCCATTCTTTAGGTATAGTTTTTTCCCGTAAAAAACTCGGCGGAAAAGAAATGTCGATTTTTTTAGTGCGGTTAAGCGTGTTTCTAGATGCGATTATGGCTCTGTCGCTAAATTTCTTTGTGGAATAAAACAGGCAAAACTGTTTGCTAAAGAAAGTGACTGGAGAAATATTTCAAGTTTTGATTGATGTCGGTGTGCAGACAAACACACTGTTTCGTTTCGTATTTTCACAACGCGTTTGGTACGCTGCGATTCTTTGGCCATGGAAATTCACTTTGAACGTGCGCACAAAATTACGTAAGCTTATTGAATTCCGCCATTTTCATCCAACTGGAGTTAAGTAGCTTCGGCTAGGAAAAGTTTCTGACAACGCTCATGCATTCACGTATTTCTCAAGTAGAGTATAGTTCCCTATTTTCCACATTGCTGCTCTGCATACTTGTACTTGCATTCCATGCTCGTGTACACAAAGTTTGCCAGCGTTTATATGCCATTTTTTATTCGCCGTCCAAGCAATTCTTTGAAAATCAATCCACTGAACGCGGGACTTATTTTTACTTGATGAAATGTAATAAAAACGATTCTAGTTTTATCATTTATTTTCGAAAAAATATTGTAAAATCCCATAGGTTGAATAGCATGAACCGAGCCACAGTAAAATATGAATTTCATATGTTTTCTCGTTTCTCTCCTTTTTTCTTGGAGAAATTCTTTGGAAGTTTTCATAAAAATTTGGCAAGGGTACTAAAATCTAAACCATCACGAAACTAGTAAAATTGACTTAATTAGATATAATTTGTGTTGGTGTATTAACTTGTTTATCGTTATGAAAAGCATACTGATTTTTTGAAGCAATTGAAGTTCCAGCTGGTACCGTCGCTGGAAAACAAAGACTTCAAAATATCGTTGATGTTACAATTTACTTGAAAATGGAAACTCACGTAGGTGCTGCTGAACTGTCTTTTGCAGATGTTAATGCATTAATCAAATTTGGCTTTCCAATTCTCATTACAGAGCTTTTAGCCCCGACGTCTTATCATCTTAACGTCAAACAAGGGCTGCTTTGGCAAACAAACATTTGCATTGGGTTTAAGTGGAGGTGCCAGGTTAGCTGATTTACTATCGTAGAGCCAACTTGCTACGATGCACGCTTCAGCGAAACTCCCAGTGAATAATTACTCCACGCTTAATGCATTTACTAATTTATGTTTCAATTCGTACCTTTGATAAGGTCACACGGTTTGATAGCGCGGCTACGATTTACAAACTTTAGGGATGTTGCTGTTTAGAAACCACCGAGTCTTGCGTGCAAAGAAACTCGTTTTATATATCATAAAAAAGTAACACGAAGAAGCTCATTAAATATATTTGCTTTCCCTCCACATGATACTGTCAAATATGGCTATATTGCCCATTTTTCATCCAGCTATCCTTTTTATCACTTTTAAATAGCCGCTTGGTTCACGAAGAAATTCATTCCACGCTGCAACAAAGCTAGCCTTTTTTAGCAACTTTTTGTCGTAATTTTCATTAGACCGACAATGAGGCGTATTAATCCCCCCCACAGCCACCTGCGGGACAAACTCATGTATTGGTTAGACTTGGACAACTTCTTTGCTCGGTTTACACAGCCTCAATTTTTTACACTCAAACTTGATGTTGATTTGATACCCAGTTGTAATATTGTTTCCGCAGCTTTTTTCATACCGCCTCCAACATGTTTTTAGATAAGAATTATATTATCAGTCATAAAACGTTGAGCGTTTTCCCGTCTGGGCCCAGGCCCAGGGACGCTGGTTCAGCTATCTCCAACCACGCCAAAGATATAATGCTAACGGCTGCAAAAGCCCCAAATGACCTCTTCAATCACACAACGCAATTACCCCAGTGAACATATTGTACACTCACCGCCAAGAGTTAACGGATGGTGTCGTTTTACCCACGGTTTTACAGCGGCGTTGTGCAGGGCTGAGGGGATTTGATGATACGGTTGGCAAGGAAAATGAATTCGTGACGATGATACGATATGTCAGCGGGATTAACGGTGCCCGGACCGAAGTAATCCATTAAATGCTTGCTAATAACCAGATGGACGGGCTTGTACGTCCGAGTGGTATTGTTTTGCGACCCACGACAAATTTGAAATACAATACCTAGCTTCCAACGGCCACACTAACACACGTGTTTGGTGATTGGGTCACTCACGGGCGCTCTGGGGCGTGTTTCTGCACGGCTTATTGTCGATCAAACTATTAGCGTCTCAATAATATATCTTGCATGAATGTTCGTGTGATATTTTTCACTCGATATCGAGAACGTACGTGGCAACGATGCAGCCGGGTTTTCAACACTCTCATCGCTGCAACTCTCAGGAAACTTAATATTGTAATTTTTCAGAGCTTCAATGTCCCACGAAACTTATTATACGTGTACGTATCGCAAGCACCTTACGTGATGAGCAGAAATGTAGTATGTCAAGTGGTAATTATGTTTGCAAGTGAACTAATAACGCTTCTTTTCTACGGAGAGTGAGCTGTCTTCAGCTAATATCTTAACTTGAACATTCTAGATGCAATAATGCAAAGGATTACTGCTCTCGACTCTAATAAGATTACTCGTCTATCTTGTAGAGTAGAGTCCTAAAAAAGATAATGGAGATTTTATGAAGAGCTTTTCCATGATAATTTTCGCCTTTTACAACTAGCAATTTTCTTATACATGTAGCTGTAGCAATTTTATGGCATCTTTCAATCTAATAAAAATAAAGATTGGACACAAAATACACCTTCAACGAGCATGTACCTAATATACAGAGC
>QKMV01003154.1:0-11908 GCA_003287335.1 Lednia tumana
AAAAGTTAAAAAGAAAAAATATTTGAAATACATTTTATCAGAAAGCCAGTTGAATTCTCTTGGAAGTAACCAAGTTGGGTATCTCTGCTACTTATGGTTTAGCTGCAGTGATTGAAAGAAACAGCAAATCTGATGTGTTTTTAACCTGCCCCTCATTCCACCCTAATGATTTTTTTCCAATGTTAAAATGAATCGGAAACGAATTCTCTGTGACAATACAAACAAAATCTTTCAACAACAGCCACTGTGGGTAGTTATAAATCTCGTCGATTTCCTTCACAGAAATTTATCGCTTTGAAAATGATTCACAAAGAAAAATGTCTTGTACCCGAAATCCGTTTGGAACATCTACCCAGATGCCAATATAATAACTAAGATAGTCTTCGTATTTAATATGCTCACCATTAATGAAACTAGAAGGAACGTCGAGGAAAATGAGGGCATAGCGTCTATTGGCCACCACCGCTAAGCCCTCAAACGTTTCGGCCCCATGGCAAAGGGTCAAGTTGCCTCCGGTCCTTGACCAGGGTGTAGTTGTCTCCGTTTGCCTTTTCTTGACTTTCGCCCTCCGCTGTGTCGCCGATTCCATCGACGGCAACCCCTTCATCTAGGTCGCCGTCAAGGAGATCCCAGAGTCGACTTGCCGCGCGTCGTCGGCGACCTCTGCGAACACAAAGAAAGGAGGCTGGCGTTAGGAATTGCTCGACACAAGGGGGAAACCGGCTTTGGATTTTGCGGGCAGAGTTCAAAGTTTGCGGACTTAGTGAGCGTCTTTAGTTTGTAAAAATATGCTGTTCTAAATTGGCCGTTGATTTTGGAAAGTTTTCAGCCGTTTTTGTCTCTACCATGGATATTACATGTGTGAAACGTACGTGCGTACTCGGTACTGATCACATCCAACATTTCAAGACTATTAATAGGCACTTAATGACGTCATCCAAACATCAATAACAGGACCACCACAAATCACACATATTTTGAAATTTGGTGTTAATGACCGTAATGACGATAAAAAACCATCGCAGTGACAAAACTGGAAATTTTAATGGACAAGTTTGCCCCATCAAGTATTGACAGTTTCAGTCCCGATTATTTCAGGATGACGTCTTGAGACTTAATGTCCCGCGGGCTGCACATGGCCCACGGGCCACGGGCTGCCGATGCCTGTGCAACGCTTGACCACCCAGAATGTTCGGGAAGTGACCGTGAGTGTTCGGTTTTAAAGACGATCCGATGCGAACTCTAACTCGCCAAACGGATTCTTTCCGAAAATTTTGACTTTGACGTTTATCAGCTACATAACGTTTCCACCGTCGTTTTCAACCAGAACGAGATCACATATTTCTAAATTAATTTTTAATTTGATCATTTCTTGTTCGAATAATTGTTTTAATGGAGAGACAGCGGACGAGCTTTTTGTGTTCCACTCGGTTGCAGCAATGGTATACTTGTGCTACTACCTACAGTCAAATGGGGCGCTACTTTTTCCTGGTTGAACACAGATCAAGTTAACCGGACGGTTTGTAAAACCGGGCCTACGTCCGTTGCATTGCACTCAGTTTGCTGATGCACTCGTTCTTGTACATGCGTACTGCATAGCTCTGCTGCACGTCCGAAGGATCATACCATTTAGCATGTAAATTGCAAAGTGCTCTTTTAAAGGCGTATTGATTGAATTTTACTCCAATTTAAGTTATCTTTCTGAAAGACAGAGCCGCGCGGAATTGAGTTACAGTGGATGGAAAAGTGACTTCCGTTTTTCTAGACAAGATATCTAATTATCGGGCCTTTTAGAGAAAATGATATTACTTTTTTCGAAGCTGAGATGATACAGTCAGTTTAAGTGAGTGAAGCCGAAGAGTGGGTGACTTTGTAAGTCACGTTTGGTCGACAGGACACTCACTGTAGATGCCGCAAATTTCGAGAGCAATATGTCAACACAAGTAATTTGTATTGTTGCAATTAGTTGGACCAAGTCGCGTGTTTGCAGTGGTGTGTTTTACAAGTGACGGGCCACTTGATTGACAAGAAATTTCAGAGAACTGCATGACAACCAAGGAACGTTCGTTAGCGACAAGGCTCGACAGTGAGCTTAACAGGTTCAGAAAGAAAAAACTTCTGCCATCTTTTCCGAGTTAATACGAATTTGCGCTGGGCTAGGTCTTACCCAGGAAATGAAAATGAAGCCAGGTAGAGTAAAGATACAAATTTGGAATTGTTTTTTTGATTCAGTTATAAGTTTCAAACTTTAAAAGTCTCAAGGTGAGTGTCTCAGTCTAGAGATAAAATGTGATAACTTCTTGAAACTTTTCAGTCGAGGGCACGACGAAGAAGATGGGACTAGCTGATCGTATACAGTATGGACCATTACAGACATTGCAAAAGGGAACTTACAACTTGTTCGGGTCCACGCGTCCAAATCCAACGGGCACTGTCGACAGCAGTCCCCGGTACTTGGAGAGGGCCAGCAACGTCTCAATCTCGGCCAATCGCTGATCAGATACCCTCTTCTGCCTACGAGGAACAAAAAGACGTGGTCAGCACTGGAATTGCAGCTCAAATCACAGGGCTATCTTATCGGAGATGCTACTTCAACGTTTTCAATTCAAACACATTTTTCTAGATGTAGATGTCTACGAAAAAGATATCTGAGACTTGCAAGCATTGCGGTTGACATGTCTCATGAGAAATATCATGTCCAAATGTGAATGGTCGAAAAAGAAATTGCGTAAAATCATGGTTATGAAGTAAGCGCATGAAATAAGTGGTAATTACCTGGAAAGATATCTCCCTTGCGTCGAGCTGATTGCTCATGGTTGTGAAGTAAGTGTATGTAATAAGTGATAATTACCTGGAAAGATATCTCCCTTGCGTCGAGCTGATTGCTCATGGTTGTGAAGTAAGTGCATGTAATAAGTGATAATTACCTGGAAAGATATCTCCCTTGCGTCGAGCTAATCAATCATGGTTGTAAAGTAAGTGTATGTAATAAGTGATAATTACCTGGAAAGATATCTCCCTTGCGTCGAGCTGATTGCTCATGGTTGTGAAGTAAGTGCATGTAATAAGTGATAATTACCTGGAAAGATATCTCCCTTGCGTCGAGCTAATCAATCATGGTTGTAAAGTAAGTGCATGTAATAAGTGATAATTACCTGGAAAGATATCTCCCTTGCGTCGAGCTAATCGATCATGGTTGTAAAGTAAGTGCATGTAATAAGTGATAATTACCTGGAAAGATATCTCCCTTGCGTCGAGCTAATCGCCACGACCGCCAAGATAACCACCACTAAAACGGTACTCTGCTTCATCTTGATATGAAATCAAAAAAGACAAACACTCACTTTTTATGGAAATTAAACAAACTTTCGCAAAAAATCGAACCGATAATGTAGTCAACTGTCGAGTCGGTATACGATGTGTCAAGTATGATGTGTAGTAGAGTTCTGACGCCAGCCTCTTGGCCTACCGCTCTTATACCACGATGGTGTCGCTAGGGTGGGGGAAGGGGCTCGCTCTCCGGAACATGCGGATCTTGGTGTATTTCGAAATTGTAACCACCTTCGTCCGTGGTCCCAGGTAACGTTCGAATCCGTCACACGGATGTTGAAAAATGTCAAACTTTTCCCATCACTTTTCTGGACATTCGGTTCCTTGAAATTTTCTCCAGCTTCGACGCAATCTCACCTCTTTGCCTACAACGCTACGTGACCGCCACGATTAACCCTGTCATTGAATTCCGTTCCCTCATTCAAATCACTGTCAAACGGAAATATTTTTCACTTCCCGGTGTACTAGCGCCGAATTTTAGGTTTCGCCAAAAGACAAGTCTCTTCACTGCACCCTGAACCCCGCACTCCGTCAAGGGGTCCAATTTCAAAAACCCCATCAGCAATCCTGGGATGGGCAGGATCGAGCCCGTATGGGAAACCCAAGAAACGCAATTTACCTCTCCTTCTCGGTCTACTTTCAACGGCTAGTTCACATGCAACACATGACAGTCCGGCCATCATTATTGCATCAGCTCCCATCCGAAAGTGGACTCTATTTGAACATGTAGCTGGTATGTGCACATATTCACAACCATCATCTGACCTATGGCACAGTCGCAGAGAATGAGTGCAGTGAACTGCTGTATTAGTACGAAGATCCTCAGGGAAGAAGTAGACAATCAAATCAACTCTAGCATTCCAAATGATGCAATACACAAGCGAATGTGCATGATGCAACCTCTATAGAATTGAAATTGGACAAACACGTGATAGCCCTAGGTATTAAAAAGTGACGTATCCAACGGAGGAATGAATGAAATTGGTCCAATCACCTCGGAGAAAGCATCTCTAGTAGTTCCTGCATGATGCAATCCTACACATCTCGCAGGAGGTTTGCCGTGGGTGACTAAGGGACCCCCTAAGAAGGAATTTCTTGGCGTGAATCTTAATGGACCGAAACGTTGACCCTTTCATTGACGGGCCTTCCCGACAAGTATGGGTTTACCACCTTCTTTAGAGAGCGAGAAAGGGAGAGAGAGAGAGAGAGAGAGTACGCGACCGTGAGAATCAGTGAGCCAATGTGTCACGACAAGCCTACTCGTGCATACAGTGACGTCGTCAAACTAGACTATTGTGACGTCGCGAATGTTTGCTTAGATTTCGGAAATCCTGTCTCAAATATTTGTTAATGACGTAACGCTTCTCAATGAGACAGTTGAGTTGACGTGATGGAGAGGTGACGTACGGGATGCTGGATCTTGCCGGCTATCTGTCGCCGAAGATTGATCAGTCACCAAGTTTTCAAAGCCACATGGACATGGTTAACAACACATGGTTAACACACGCATCAGCTAGTTCAATTAAAACCACCGCATATTAGTAGTTATTTTCTTAGCATTTCTAATAGACAGCATTCAAAAAGGCTTAATCCAGAGTCAATAAGGGCTTTACAAAATGTAATCCCATAAGAAAAGCATTACACAGACGATTTTAATCGTCTCTGGAATGACTTTTTGAATGTTGTATTTTGCCACTCTTACAATTCTCACTCTATTAGACCCTTATTTATTAGGCGACCCAGATAACTTTATTCCTGCCAATCCCTTAGTTACTCCTGTCCATATTCAGCCCGAGGGAATATCTTCCGGTCATAAAATCAAAATCCCAAATATCCTGTCGCTAAATCTCCCACAATCAGCAACTCTGCACTAGCTTAATTTCACGAAAATGATAGATAACTTTTGCTAATATCCGATCAATGTGGACGTGGTAATCGGGAATCTTTCCGAAAAGATGCAAGTCACTGTTCAAAGACTATGAAGACTATTCCTGAATGGACGGAAGCTGGAATCCGGATTCTCCCCGTTCCGCCCACGACTCCCTGCTCACGAGGAGCCAAGAAGCGCAAAGTCACTGTCATTGCACCACATTAGCACGCGGCGACGGCGACGACGGCGACGGCGGACGAGGCGAGATCGCGAGCTCAACACTCGAGAGCAAACATACATTTTACGAAAAAGTCAATCAAAGTTGAGATTCAGGGTCAAAAAATATTGAAAATATTGCGAACACTCTAATTGATTGTGACGGAACGTACGAGGAAAACGGAAGACAAACAAACTGGTCGTGTAGTGACAATTTGCTGTTACAAGGGTTCAATACTCAGTTTGAATATCAAGTCGTACCACTTCTCCTTCAACCAAGATCGCCAGCCCAAAGCTTTGGTGCTTCAGTTGCTTCCTACAGGAAAGGACCTTTGTCCTCAGCAGCACGAGTGGATTCAATATTTGATATTCAACCGCTAATTTCTCGAATACACGAACAGATTTGGAATTAGACGAGTGAAATCCTTGGAGCATGGTTTATCCACGTATCAGTTGATTTTCCTCGTCTCTTGCAAAGCTGGACGAGCAAGTTGTGTGGGAGATGAGGACGAAGCGCCATCCTGTCAACTTTGCGTGGGGACCATTTTTTTTGATGCGAAACATAAGTCGGATTTCTTGAAACTCATAAAATATCTATGTATACCAAAATAAACAGTGCTGCACTGAGTTCCCCGAATTGAACAAAAGTATCATCATGTCATAGCTAAATGGTAAAATACTCTAGGCACCGCAAGTCTTAACACTTAACCGAGCTAAAAACCAAATAAACAATCATGTGAGAGATTCGATCAATTGGATCGAATCAATTGGAATCAATTGGAAATATGTTGAAATAGGACCCTTTATCCGATACCTCCCCATTCTTCCACGCAATCGCAATTTTAGTCATTATAATACAAACAGACACATGTTTTTTTTATTACCACCAAAAAAATGTTTGATCGATAAAAAGGCGATAAGATATCTACGTTCTACTACAGTTTGTAGTAGTAAGTGGCTTCCTTCAAGTGACCTATGACCCAGCATGCGTGTGTATATTACATCATCATCATCATCAATCCATAGTCATTTGGATTGCGTTTGCGTCCAGTTATCCAATCAAATCTTTATATTAGAAACAACGGTAACGCAGAAAAACAGTGGTAGCTATAGGACAGGTTTACCAAATGTATTGAACACAAATCTTAACTTTAATTGTAATATCGTGATCTCGAATCAATTAATACGCTGAATCTATGTCGTCAATTGTCTTATTTTGGACAGGCATCAAATAAATGTTGCTTTTGAAGAAAACTAAAACCACTTCAAAACTACCTGCCTACTCGAGGACTCGAACCCCGGACCTCGAGTAGGCAGGTATCTTTGAAGTGATTTTAATATTCTTCATGTTAATACTAGCCGTGTAGTAGGCTTAAAATTTGTAATCCTTGTCAAATGTTGATTTTCTCTGCATTACTGTCGCGGATGGCAGCTCCAGGGATGACAAGATGCCCCCCAAAATTGACTCTTAGCTGAGAGGTGAAGGCTAGTTTATATTTGCCAGCATCTACGCCTCAAGCAACGTGAGCCTTTGCCACGAAGCACATGGGCTCCGGGCATGTGCATATCTAAATATTCCCTCAATTCCTTCAACGACAATGCGTCGAGAGTCTAGAGTAGCCACCCAGGCACAATCCATCCCTGATACCATCCCGTTCCACGACAGCTTGACGAAGCGAAGAAGAAAATTACTACAGTTTTCTTAAATGCGACCCAGACTCAGGGCTATATATTTTGTTGCAAATCAAATTTGTCTCTAGGATTTGGTTCGGCTACAGTTTCTGGGCGAACCCTTCAATCCATTCTGAGTCATCGAGTGGTGTTAACGTAAAAGATATGAATGGCGATGGTCAATGACAACAATAATACGAACCGCGAATAATAGTAAACAAACATTGTGTAGCTTTCCCATTCACTACGAAGCCGTAGTAAGCATCAGTACTGATGACCTCCACATGGTGGACATTTGAAAGTGGGGAATTTAGATCTTTCTGTACGACGTTGACATGTGGATATCAAAGTCCACGCTCGTAAACTTGTGGAGTCATGTGCTAGACTAATGTCTTAATGAATGCTGCGAGTTCAGCTTCCTTACGATTCAACGCGGGGCACACTTTTTCCAAATTCCACGAAAAAAACTTCTCCAGATACAGGCGGTACTTTGTACCGTAGAACGGGCATTCTGTGAAATGCGCATAAAATCATAAAATGAGTCTTTTTGTGTATGAGTGCATCGTTGTGCATCGATGTGCACGTCACACGAGGCCCGCGGGTGAAAAGTGCACCGGTTGCACGTGGCCCTCTAGTGGCCGAGAACACCGCAGCATCCTGAACATCGATCACTTGATCCACGCTTGGCTTCTAACGCAAATCTCAGTGAGCAGCTCACAAAGACGCGTAATCCAGCAATTAGTGGAGCATGATGAGTCCGGAGACAGAGCTTAGACCCGGACAGAACTGGATTTGCTGCAGAAAGGTCAGACTTGGGTCACCAATCATAGGGCAAAGGGCACTTGTCAATCATTCCGCGCGATAGATGAAGGACCAATCTGTTCGTGGTGTTTCGACCTCAGTCTGGTTCCTGAGAAACAGCGCGTTTTGCGCTCGAGAATCGAAGCGAACCCGTCTTTCGCAGTCTCTCTCTCTCTCTTTCGCTATTTTACCTACGGGGGTCATTGTCGATTCAGATCAGAAATATCATCAAAAACATATCATGTGGTAGAGAGATTGAAACGAAAGAAGAAAATTACCACGTCCCATTTTCGTAGGAATGTGTAGTACTTTTGGCTTTTTGGGGCGTCACTCTTCAAAGGGTTGCATTTCGAGCAGCTAGTTAGACGAGGCTATATTAATATTCTGAACGCGCGAATAACAGACGGAATATAACACGGTCGCCCCTGCCTCACTCTTTCAGTTTCTGCTCGCTACGTCATGGAATGCAGCGCTGACTACGAATAGACGTGAAGTAACTAGAAGGGTTACTGATTCGGAAGACAAGGTACGCTGATAAGATGGAGACATGTATTAGAAATAGGTGCGAATCTTTTGGATTTCTAGCAAAGGTGCATCTGAAGTAACCTTGCATATCTTGAGCAGTTTTTACGTAGTCTAACCGTACATTTTCTTCACCCACTATGCGCCCAGAGGGTCGGGTGAGTTCGGTGGCGAGTCGAATACAGACCCAAAATCATGCGACAGTACAACATGATTACCGAAGGCAAAGCAAAACTTTCACAGGCATGGAATAGAAAGAGCTGTTCCAAAATTATACGTTAATCTCAACTGGCTAATTTATATCCGATTTCAAAAAAACTGTTAATTAACTGGATATCACCGCCAAGAACTTCTAATGAACAAACTCTCGACGTTTCGCAAACCATACTGTAAGCTTCCTCAGGGCGAATGTTTGTTTATTAGAAGTTCTTGGCAGTGATACCCAGTCAATTAACAGTTTTTTTGAAAACTAGTGCCAAGATTAAGTAGATGACATGAGTCTAAAGAAATGAATAATATCCGATTCTTTGTAAATTAGAGGGTTTCTTGTCTCTTACAAATCGAAATCGCTCTCACGTCAGGCTGATGCCTGTGAAAGAGTTGCTTTGCCTTCGAAAATCAGGCTGTAAAATTTCACTAGCATGGATCTGTTTCCGAGTCAACAACGTGCTCGCCGTCCCATCGGCCGCTTAGTAAGGGAAGCAACTGTAGGAACGGTCTAGATAAAAACTGCTCAGGATAGGTGGGACACTAATGTTTTTTTTGTGGTGTTTAACGACGCACTGTATTGACAACTGGCCCTGTGGCACTGGTCTATTGGCATCGGTGAATGATAGGGTGATAATGAGGATAATGATGAATCTAACGGGGAAGAGGGTAAACCCAGTGCCGGCACAGAGCCTACTTCTGTCGAAAAACACCAAGGGGACCAACGCTTAACGTCCCTTCCGAAGACGGTACAGCTCGAACAGCATGGCATTCCTCCATTAGTCCGCGCTGTCGAAAGGTGGATTGCAAGGGTAGTGAAGCTGTCGCACGAACTTCAAAACCTCCAGCCTCTCTCCCGAACAGAAATGGACCTTGGTATGAATGGTCACCCATCCAACCTTTGGTCCACCACAATGTTGCTTAACTTCGGTGATCTCACGAGAACCGGTGTATCCAACATACCAAACTATTCGGTGAGACTACTCTATATTTTAATCTAACGCTTCCTTGCCTTCAAACAGGGGTGATGGATTCGATTTGACAGCAATCAACCGAAAGTTGATTGACTGCTTAGCGAGATTATCACTCTCGGATGGTGTTAACCCAGCCATTAGCCTGTGACCTAAGTGAACAAGCAGATAGCAATTGGTAAATTCGTAATAAGACCACACAGGCTTCAGTCTAGTCTCCGTCATCGCACACCTACCATCGACGGACTCTCCCCTAAATATCGGTGACTTCCGATTTCAGCGTGATACCGAATTGCGACTTGTGACAGGTCAAAGATAAATTCCAATTCCATAATTTGCATGTCACGCGAGAAATTCTTTATTAGGGTGTATATTACTTAGGGGTATGGGTACGAGGGTCCTCTTACAGTAAAATGTAGATGAGTTTACCACACCAGACTTTTAAAGTACCACCTTGATGCAAGAAAATACCACAAATAGTTCACGTTAAACCATGCCCCAGAAGCATAAAAATCAAATTAAAAAAAAAGAAGAATCATGCTTATATCAAGAGGTATCGGCCACCATTAAAATGAGACTAATTACTTCAGTAGACGAAAAATAATCTATCAAGTTAAACACATTTTCATTTTTTTTTATGTTAGCGGCTATTTTTCGATGCAGAAATATAACAATACAGCCATAGCTCCAAGATTAGCTAGATAACGCTGCAGTTTTGGGTTTTTGTTGTTTATTATCATCGTATGTAATTAGAAGTTTGATCCATTAGTTTGATAAGTGCATCGAAAATTCGTAAAAAGGCGTTTCGCTGTAGGGTTCTAAATGGCGCCGACATCAACTAGCCACATTTAGTGTCATGCGGTTGGCAACATTTTCAGAAAAAAATTGGCTCTGGTAAGGAAAGGCTAATAACACTGTATTTACAATCGACTACACCAGCTGTGCTGCTAAAGCAAGAGTCAAGATAATCAGTGAAAACTGATCTCACCCAATGGGTAATGAGAAGATAAATTGACACAACACAAACACATCACACCACCGACTGGATCTAAACACTTCGCGGTTCAACACTTTATCATCAGCTAGTTGTGAAATGTATTGTCGTCATTGTCAGTTGGTCAACCACCCCCTGAAAGCAATTCGAATTAGACAAACAAATAAACCTAACTCTAAGTTGGATACACTCACACTGTCACACTGTCAGACACTCACAAGTGGCTGGCCTTTACATGGCGTTACGCGTGGCTAGAGCCCGATGAAAAGCGACTGAGATATGGCCTGATATACTGACCGATTTATAGCACTGACCAACGAGTCCAGTGTCAAGTGGCCTGGAATGCAATCACTCCACGAGCCAGGATGCGGTTGCATATCCTGAGCACACTTCGGGTAATCCGAGTAAGCCACATGGTAATTAATATTCCAATTAGGATTCTTAGAGGTTTACCATCATTGCGCACAATAATTGGCATACAATTTTCGCAATTCGAATGAGATAAAGGAATACTACACGCATTATTGTGACCGGAATTTTCCGTTTCCATAAAGCCTGTTTTATACGATCAAACTTTTGATCCAATTTCTTTGACACGGTTGCCTTCCATTTGAAGCCGAATCGCAACAATTGCAACTATTAAAACTGAAATTGTGTCACAGAAATTGAATGGAAATGTTGACCATGTAAAACAGGCTTAAGGCTGCGAGACTTGGAAACTACAAGGAAATACCAGATAATAAACCCAATACATGAAGCTGGTACAATTTTATTCATTTTAATGAATAATCTGTTTGTTTACGTAGCTGCCTAAGGGGCATAATCCACAATGATGACTGCATGTGACTACACGGCGTCAATCAAAATACATCATTATCTTTTAATTAAACCAAGATTTAAAAATTTTCAAACATTACACAGGAAGCAGTGCCATTGTTACGCGTACTAATCCGTTTGTTCTTTGTGGATTAGAAGACAAAGAACAACATAAAGCTGCACAATGTCGTTAGGAGAAAATTTTTGAGCAACGGATTTTTTTTGAGCAATACGATTTTAAATTCTACAACGAACAACGGGAACAACGAACAGCGAAGTGGCAATGTGCAGAACTCAGTAGCGTTATCCCGTTTCTGCTGACATAGTTTCGGGATTGGAGCAGTGGAACAATGATCAAAGTAGGGCCAGTTTCACCGACAGAGCTTTACGTTCCAGCGCTTCACGTCCCTTCCGAAGGACGGTACAACTCGAGCAGCATGGGATTCCTCCACTAATCCGTACTGTCGAGAGGTGGATTGCAAGGGGAGTGAAGCTGCTGTACTAACTTCA
>QKMV01003155.1:0-11906 GCA_003287335.1 Lednia tumana
ATATTAAAATAAATTTTATTGCACGTTCAGAAGAACAAAACAGGTAGCAAGCAAAGAAGATTAATATATAACTGTGCGAAACCAGGGAGCTGAGATTGCATACGATCAGAGTGCCAAAAATGTTAACAGCACTTGGTAGAATTCCAGAGCCAATTGATATTGAGGGATTTTTAGTGCCATAAGAAAAGCATTGATCCATCAACGTTAATTGAGTCTGGAACAAGCGACTTCTCCAAGAATTGGCAGAACTACCAACCTTCGAAGCATTCATAATTCCAAAAAAAAGTTGGATACATATTTAGTTTTGTGTTAATTTAATAGCCATCTGGACGAAAAAATTAACAAAATGATTCATACTTTTTCACACGCAAGCCAACTCATAATAATGGAAATACAAATGAAGCAGATAATAAAAAAATACACAGAAACTTGTCTTTAGACATGTGACTAAAGAAATGTATAAGACACAGAATTGTGCGCAACGTGCGATTTAATCAATAACCGTTACTCATATACACATATAAATGTTTTCCTAGCTTTATTCATGCACCTAGAAATAAACTAAAAACACATGAAATTCAAATTTTTTGTTCCAATTTGATTTCATAATCCTGCAGAGAAGCTATAAAATGCAAAACAGAAAAAAACAAGGTTGCACATGCTGGAACACCACCCGCTGAACAGGAGGAGTAGGTATATTAGGTATTTGTCGCAATTGGGCTCTGCCCTAGCACTGTCCTTGCTTCGAGCCTAGGTTCCCACTTGCATCGATCGATGTGGCCAGGCCTGGTTGCCGTGATGCCCGGCACGGTCTTTCCGAGCATGCAACTCATGAGGAAACTGAACAAAAAACTGCTAATAACCCTGAAAACAGCATTATTTGTGCTCACGCAATATAAAAACGAATAGCATTATGTGACCATGTGTGAACGTTGTACACGTTTATATGCTCGTATAGACTGGTAGCGCGCGGCGCCATTTTATGCGGTTGAAAGGGTGGATTGAAATGGACAAGGTTGAATGAAAAGGTTCACTTTTGTGTTTTAGTTTAAGCATTTTTAATACTTTAGCTGTTGTAGGGTAATATAAAGAAGGTTTGGAACGTTTGGATTTTGAATGGATCTTTAAACACATATAGCTATAACAGCCGCACACCAAAGTTTATACGTAAATATTTTCAAAAGAAACTTAATAAAAAATAATTTCCCATTTTAAGTTTAAACATTCTGTGGGCTCTCTACCGTAAAGTATAAACCACACCAATTATTTCTCTTCCACATACAACAAAGTTATTCCGTATCAAGAAGACATTTTCAAAGTAATTTAATTTTAAGCGGGTTCTCACTTATCTTCTTTTCAAACGGTAACTTTGGATCTTCCGGAACTTTAGCTTAATATTACGGTACCTACCTGCATGGTAGCGCAATAAATTGGCTGCAAAGAGATACAACGTTCAACGGAGCCGGCTCCTCAGTTTCTGTGTAGCCGCAACTCCATAGTCACCGCGTAAAGCACACTGTTAATTAATCAGTTTAATCACATACGTGTTGGGTTCTAATGGTCATGTGAGGTTTGCCCCGAAAAGCGCTCGCTTGCCTTTGCCTCGCACGGCATTTGGCTCCGTAATTAGCCTCGCATTATTTCAGATAAGCCTGGCTCCAATTCGATTGGTTATCGCGACGATAGTTGTTGCTAAACACTGACAAAGCTATGTGCTTTGAAAATAGCCGGACATCACCTCATAAGAATTAAAGTCCACAAATCAATCGATCGATACATGCTCACAGCGAATTTGGGGACGTTATTGGGGAAGCTAGATTAAGTTATCCTTATGATTAAGCTCTTAGCAATGCCAAAATGCCAACCCGCGTCTCGTATTTTCGCATTTTGCGAATTCGGGGACGATATTGGCGAAGCCAGATTCGCAATTTTCAAAATTTCGACCCAATCGTCCCGTATATCCGCCTTTTGGGATGAACTTGCGACCTTCTGAGCTATACTATTGCAGCAAGTATGGCTATCGGAAGGGGTCGAGATGGGAAATTGGGCTTGTAGAAGCTAACGATAGGGTACTGAGGAATGGGGCCTGGATGCCAGGGGCCTGGAATGGTTGTGGGAAATCACAGTAAATCCCCAACCAGGTAGCCGGTCACCACGTAATCGAACCTGGGACTTTCCGATGCAATATAAGAGGCGCTTCCGTTGCAGTAGCTAAGGATAGCATTTGACAGCTTCTTGTCACTTACTCAACAAGCCCTGAAATACGAAAGGAAGAAAAATGATGTCGTACAATTACTACGAACTCCTAGTATAGTCGACTCCATATCCGAAATACGGACAACTAAGGTCAAGTGTTTGAACCAGAAAACTGTCAGCCAATTTTCAGGATGTATTATTGGCGAATCGGAGACGCCGGATCTCTTTGAAGCAACTACTCGCATTGGGTGAGCCCATTTGGTGGTCACTTAGAGTTAACACTCTTGATATGGTCAGTTCTACACTTAAATTAAACAATTAATGGTCACAATGACATTAAAAAACCATGTGCATGTGTTGGATAGCATCCACACACTTTACTACAGTTTCACAGCGTACCTATCCCATACCTTTAATTTGGGTAGCTATAAGTCACGGTTGTTTGGCATCTCACATTCTAAATTCAGTGTCAACAAATGGCAATAGAATAAAAACCGATATGCCGGTCATTTCAGAACCTCAGGATTGAACGGTCACTCATTTTTTCTCTAGTGCAGAGGGGTCTGGGGACCGCGAGGCCTGTGGAAGGGGAGGGGGGGGGGGCGAAACGTTAGGGGATCCGAAAGTCATGTTTTTTTATTATATTCACGCGCAAATTATGCAATTAAAATTTGTAACTAAAAAGCGTAAAAGAAACTGGAAAATTTCAGCAGAAAAATATTTAAATACAGGCAACCTATATAAAATCAGATCTGGCTCGTCCACATGCATATACGCTGTCTGGTTAAAAGTGCCATAGAATTCGTTATTGACTGGTTTTCCGACATTAAATCTCGGGAAATAATTTGAAAGCTAGCTAAATCTGCCGATTATAGGACAGGGGAAGAGGAAGGCCGTAACAATCTTGCGCGGGGAGTGAGCCTGCAGAAAATAGTTACGGCACTAGTCTTGTGTACAGTTAACAGCATCTTATTCGACTTGTCCACGTTTCTTGCGCGAAGCAAGCTGATATAGATATCTGTACTATCACCAGATTTAAAAAGTTCGAACGTTTTTACCCAAACAACCGATTTTTCTAGCGCTCAGCGCTTGAGATCGGAGAAGTATTCACTCAAAACTTGTAACATAAATTAATCATGACAAAATTCGCCCCATTTCCACGGCCGACGTGGATGGAGGCGCCAAGTCTCGATTTTCGGCCCGTTATACGAACCCAATCGATCGCAAGAACTTGTTAGACCATTCTCGACATGCCCTAGAAAATATGCCCATATCTGTTCTTTTCTCCAAAACCATTCCGATCTTTCGTGGAGTTGTATGCTGGGCAAAAGAGAGCAGCAGAGCCTATTCAGAGTCACACTGTGCATTGATCCGTGTAATGTATACAGTGGTGTCGGTGGTGGGGGTGAGGGGGAACGGATGTACGTCTTAAGAAAAAGGAGGCACTGCTATTTTAAATGTCACCCCCAGCTTTAAAAGTTCGACGTACTGGCCAATTTACTTGCAGCTCGTGAAACTAACTGTCCCGGTAAAGTTATCGCGGAAAAGTTTTCCCAGTGCTGAAAAATGTTAATGAATTCACCACGATATTGAAATGTCGATTCTTGGGAAAAACAAAATTGTATATTCTACATTTGATTGGAATAGTCACGTGGGTAGGTACCGGACTAGCGCAGCATCATAACCTGGATTCTAGATTATGCCTATAGGGCGCGTGGGTGGAAAAGTGGGTGGTCTGAGGGCTGCATATGCTGCTCCAGATCTTTCAGCCTTGCTTGCCGCGAAACAGCACGTTTTTCCCGATTGCTAATAAAAATACAACGACTCGCACTGCATTGTTATCTTTTCGAGAGATGAGTTTCAAATTATTCTTGGAAATACGAGAAGGAAGAAAAAATAATCTCGTTGGTGTATGACATAGCTATGATGAGGAACATCTTCGTGGCCACAAGTTTTTTTCGTGGTAAATGGCGGATTCTGGAAAGCGAAATGTTCGGCTGAATATTTTAGCAAGGTTTCGCGGAAAAGCAAACCTGCTACGGTAACGGCAGATGTCCTTGCGGCTACCACTTGAAATATCGCTATGTGAGACCCAAATATTGTTTTTAAACGGCCAGTTTAAAAAATACACTTTGCCGAAAAATTGGTCAAGATTGTTCCGTCTGTACGGTCGCACGTGTATTGTGACTTGTTTATTATTTTAATGCTTGTTTTACTGCTATTATTTCCAGTCTTCCGACCGTTGAGAAAACCAATAACCACGTATCGTATATGTGCCAATAAATTATAACACGAATAAAACCTAAAATTAATTGTCATCGCCTAACAGCTAATCACCAACAAAGCGTCCCTTGCACTAGACGTCTATCCCAACTTTAAAAACATCAAGAACGCGAGTAGAGTTGTCAATAGCAACCATTTTCCGCAATTCAGGAATGTGACGTCACGCCGGGCTCCAATATTATGCCCGCGCCCATAATCCTTTGCGCGCGGGACTAGAAGCTCCCCATTCCAATGTGAAAATGGCGTCGGTGTATATTGTTCACAAGTGAACCCTCTCCGCAGCGGCGGGTGGAAAAGACGATCAAGGCACTCGAAAAACCGACCAATTTATTAACTATTTTCTTCACCGCTGTTTTGTTTTACTGTTAAGTTTTCGTGTTTTAGTGGTGTGTGTGTGTTTGTGTGTGTGATATTTTTTTCTGTGTCGCTGGTGGAATATCGCCGTGAAGTTTTGTGCATACCCGTCTGCGACGGTTGTCCCTGAACGGTCGATACGCAGCCCTCCATAACCAGGCTTACCGTTTCAACTGCGAACACAATTCACTCGGATAAGAACACCGAAAACACGATACCAGTAAGCATACCATGCTACGCTTATTGTCAACGAAATGGTAGATACAGTTATTGTTCGGCTCAAAATAATACCGTGCTGGTTGTAAAAATAGGGACGGTATTTTATTTCAGTTTCACGATCCTCGACGGTCGTCGAAAAACGACATGTTTTCTTGACCTCAATACGAAAAGAAAAGCCAACGTTTGGTAGACAATTATGGAGCTATCCCCTCGGAATCGTTGTTTGCTTTGAAATATAGGCTGGGGAGCACTTGAGAGGTGTCTGTAGTGGGGTTGAGGTTAGAGCCGAAGGCTGTCAGAGTTTGAGATGTTAGTAATAAGAGACAGTTGGCCTAGTTGTTGATGTCTAGAAAATTGGGAAATATGTTCTGATCTCGATTCTCGAATTATAATATTGTGTTGTGATGGCGGCACATAGTTTTGAAAACTGCAGTGTTCACATATGAGTGTGCAGGAAATGAAATCGAGGCTTCTTTCCACAAATAGTTAAATTAATAGGTCAAATAGCAAGCCTTTGCAGTGGGTACAACAAGACAATTTTAAATAATGAAAAATTTGAAATGAAATCATTCAGGAAGACTGAACAAAATCAGGAAAATTAAACTAGATGCATTTTGCAACGAAAATAATAAAAAATCGAAATTTAATTGCATTGAAATGTCGTAGCAAATTAATGGTTCATCATGCTATAAACTATTTCACCCTAAAATTATCCACATTGACAAGATAATCAAATCTAATTTTTATGGCTTGCTATTGCAATACACGTGATCTTAATCCGAGGTTACACAAACGCGGCACCTCCACCACCACAAAGTTAACACGCATTTTGTGGTAAAAAACAATCAATACTCGTTAGGGCTTTTACCCCGATCTCAACCGAATGAAATTACAGAGTGATCATATATGCAGATAAGGCTACGGTCGATATGGAGGCTCTATAGTTTTTATAAAGAATGTTCAAGAAAATGAAAACTTCGCTGTAGTGAAACTTTGTTGCCTTACTTGCACACCATCTTTTAAGTATAAGTAGAAAAAATTGGTAGCCTCCAGACCAAAGATGTCTTCGCAAGTGAAGGTCTCTTCAAAATATAAACAAAGCCGGATAAAAAAGTAGTAGAGACGTAATTTTTGCACGGAAAATATACAAAGAGTTTGTTTGAAATGGATAACCCGTGTTATGAAATCGGGAACATTTTTGAGGAAGGGAAATCATTGTTCCACTAGACTTGTAGATGGAAAGGGGTCTGCAATGTTGTATTTGTGCCCATACATGTGATGGGTGTACAATTATTACTCCTCACCACACCCAACAGTCGTCTCGTATTCTCATATTGATGATCAATAAATCGATGATCCCGATGGGGATTTGGCTCCGGTGTTTTCCCATCCATTTGCTGGTAGAATTATAATTTGCATACTGATTCGCTGCATCTAGGGAATAGAAAATACTTCCACCCAACTATGAAATAGTGGCATTCTAGCCCGAGGCACTGGACTATCAGAACAATGGTTCATAAAGAAACGAAAACATATATTTTTGTATGTATATAGATGGCCTCACATGCTTCAATTTGTCTAGCCAACGTACAAATGATATAGCCTCGTGGAAATTTTAACTTATGTATAAGTCGTATTTACACGAGATTTTTGTCCAAAATAACAAAACCGGTAAGATTATTATGAACTTGTTAGGGCTGAAATAATCCGCGTCCACATCCTATACCCACAACCCCTTTTTTGGGACCTCCAAGAAAAAAACAAGTGCAAATAACGCAGGTTATTATTGGCAATTGACGTTCCCCAAAAAATCAATACTCATTCTGCCATTCATTCAATGCGAAGTTTAATTCGGTGAATAAAACAGTATAGGTTCACAAAACGTCCAACGTGCAATTTACATTTAAATATTCGAAATAGTTCCCAAATGATTGTCGAAAATTGCAAAAATCGCATGAAAAAATCTCGTTGGTTTTTAAGGTTAAGGGAGAGGGAATATTGGTTTATATACTATACATTATTCCTATATGTTCAATAATGAATTGAGATTAATCATGAAGGTGGGGAAATGAAGTGTTCTGCTGGATGGATAGGTTGGTATGGATAGATAGGATAGGTAGGCTGGGTGGATAGGTAGGTACGAAATCAGCTTATTGATAGAACCCAAAACAAAAAAACCCAATTTTCAAAATGAGATGGCTAAGCGCCTCCAAATTGTCCGCCGCGGAAAAACTATATACACCACTGAGTGAGACTGCTATTTCAAAACAACTTCAGTGTGTTTCGTGAGCGACAGTCACCAAATGTGTGATTTACAAACATGGTATAAACGGATCGAGTTCATTGATTTTTTTTGACACATTTAGCCTGAAAAGGATATTGTTTTGTTCGTCCTGGAATTAATTAACTAGCAATTGGGCTCGCAAACAAAACGTTGCCTGTTGACAATGCGAAGAATTGAGTGAAGAAATATACGAATTAGCATATTAAAAATAATCAGGTTACACCATTTCGGATGTATTACAAATAACAATAGGTATCCAATAGTATATCCCATTGGTTTAGTTAGCTCACTCTGAATATCTCTTCAAATTGTACTTATTTACAAATTTCAACTAAAAGTTATATTTTATGCCTCTAGGTGCAATAGCACCTTCAAATTTTCTCTCATTTTGCTTGAAAATCTTGACAAACTATCAACAAGATAGCGTGTTCGAGAGAAGATCGAACTTGGTTCCAATTTTTGGATTCTTATTTGTATCTAAAATAAAACCTTTGCCATAACTAAAATGGTGCATTTAAGAGGTTACGATTACAGCACAGTACCTAATTAATTGTGTTTCATGAATATTTCTTTATAAAGTAACTTTGGTATATATTTCCCAGACCTAAAGTTGCCGGCATTTTTCAGAAAGGACAGGTTACAGATTGTAAAAATAAAGGGGAGCCAATCGAGGTGAACTATTTTAAATGAAGGTTCGCCATAGGGTGGCCTAATATCGCCATTACTTTTTACATTATTTACAAACAACATATCTAATTGCAAAAAAAGCAGCCTAACACTATAGACTGACTACGACAACCACTTTACTCGGGGCGTAAGGGATTCGATTGCTGATAGCTACAAGCCAATACATTTTACAGAACGTCCTAACCATTTCGCGTATTCACTTTGTAGCGCAAATCCAACTGATTTGATTGTCATACTGGTCATACCTTCGTTCGACACATTGTCCTTTCGGTTCGATCCATAGTGGCAGAAATAAGTGACCCCTCGGGGCACCCAGATGACTCAGGGCGGACGAAACAGCACACAAACGCAGGGTCCGTCCAGATCGATGCTGGTGCACTTGAGAGGTTGGAGATGGAGAGCTTCTTTGCCAGGCGCGAGCTAGATCCTAAGTTTCCGCCACCACGGAACACAACCCTCCTTCGTCGCACTTCTTCTCTCGACTTGTCTTGCTTTATAATTCACGACTCTTGGCATGTAGAACAGAATAAGGCCCTTCATTGATTAGACTGAAGCATTTGGCATAGAACGGTTCTAGTCCGTCGTATGCAACTCTTTTGGGTTGTGACTGTTCGATTATCTTGGTACCAAGATGTCGCGAGTTTCAGAAAAATTGATACGTCGCTGGAACATGATTTATGAATTCTTAGCGCTTTGGGAAAGCGCTTTGATAGCTAACGGAGTTATTTCAAGTCATGTTTTAAATTAAATAAGAAAGGCGAGGTTTCTTGGTATTGAGGGGACTGCGCTGTTCCCTGACGTAATCCCGGCATTGGCGAGGAGTGTTGTGGACACCACGGAAAGACACAAACAGGACCGCATTTTTTTTGAATTCATATTACAAAATTATATGAAAAATGTCCTAACGTTAGTACCTTGGTATCAAATAAAATACATTTTAAACGGGTAAATTACTGCAAGCAAAGTGTTTTTATTTTACCAACGTTTCGCGAAGTATCCTCTTCGCTTCCTCACAGAAATCATTCTTTCGGGCAATAGACAATTTTCATACTTGCTATTTCAGTTTCAATAAGGACGATTGACTTTTGTTTGACAAGGCATTTCTTATGGAGATGCGTTTTTATTAAGAGCTTATTTACTCTAGAATAGCAATTATGAAACTGGTCTATTGCCGTCAGGAAGCAAAGAGAATGCCTCACGAAACGTTGGCAAAATAAAAACACACTCCTTAGTAGAAAGTTACCCCTTCAACGGTTTTTATTTTACATGACTAGCTTTATGTGGTAAATGAAAAAACTTATTCTATTAACAAACAAATTTGTTGGGTAGGCATAGGAGACAAATTAAATACGTCATATAACCGCCACTAAAAAGAAAAATATTCGTTAAGAGCGTCGGTGGGGGAAGGGGCTACTGTGATGACCACAAGAACTCCCAAGCACTCTTGTCCATGCAGAGGTATTGTACGTGGGAAAAGAAGACGGGAAGGAGGTAGTCGTGTCCTGTGTCCTGCAAGAGAGGAACTATCCCAGTAGTTGCCTGATATGGCCGTGGGAAATGACACACGGCAAACCACAGCCAGGGTAGCCGATCTTTCTATGGATCGAAACAGGATCCCCTGATCACAAAGCTGACGCATTCTCGTGACTATGTGGCATCATGATATGTATAGTGCATACCATGCTCGGAAGGATGGTAATCGATTCAGCATTTCCATCGACCCTAAAAGCACCAATAGCTAATTTTAAAGCTATCTACCGCCAGCCAAGGCCCAGTATCTATGTGCCGATTTCTTGATTTTCAACGACTCTAGGCGAAGGGTTCGGCGATAGCTTCTCTCACGTTAAATATACTTCAAGTTTCCGTGAAGCGAGCGAACCCTTCGCCGAACGTTGTCATGTGACCTCGATCGAAAGTCTGATTGACTGGTATAGCTAGCGAACCCTTAGCCGAAACCTTCGCTTCGCATTGCTGTAAACGAGGCTCAACCGTTTGGAAACGACAAACGAAAATGCAATGAAAACGTGTCAATGGCACCCATAGCTATCTACGTCGATACGAAATAAAACGAGGCAAAATAGTTTGACTGTGCAGACAGACGCATGCGAGTCAAGTCATAACGGAGAACAATTCGTCTTGGTTTCTAGCAACGGATGGTGAACGGTATGGATTGCTTACACATCTGAACAAGATTGATGAATTGACAAGCTACTCCTTATTCCAGTTTTGTTCGTTCTTTTGTGAAATGTTTCGATCTTATTGTTGGTTTGTACAATGTTCGGTAGATGGTGCTTCTACTCGGCTAGAAAGCAGGCAAATGGTCCATGGATGGCACCATAGCACAGGATCTTCACTAGAGATGGACAACTTTATTTTTGTCAACTCTGTTTTGGTCACTAGATTTTCCCGTTTCTCACCCCATTGAAACACAATTTTTTTTTGTCATTCCTGCTTCCGTAAGCTTTAAACCTAACGAAACCCTTGCTTTTTTTGATGAAAATGTCACTCTATATACTTAATGCAGTTTAGAGCACGCAAACTCGTAATGCAACAACGCTATATGCATTTTTTTCACTCGGCGTATTTCAAGAGTGCGTTTTGGTCGAATGTGGGGCTGGATAAAAGCACATTTAAATAACATTCTTTAGACTCATGGGAAAGTTTTCGTGAATTTCTTAGCATTCAACCGCAGTGTGTAAATTTTTTTTTTGACATATTTTAATCTTTTAAATTCAAATTCCAGAAGAAATATTCTGCTGCGGGCGCAGATCATATCAACTGGAACCGACGGCATTCTTTCAATAGCTACCCCCTCACCCCCTCACCACCATCACTAGTCCCGAACACCAACCATCTTAATATATTTGCTGTGAACATACTAAAAGCGCGTACCTTTATCGGCTATATCTACACACGGAACTCGGAAGTAAACGATATTTTTGCAAATTTCAAACTTGCTTGGTCCTACCGTCCCAAAACAGCAGCTGTCTAAATACTAATAATATCTTGCGAAATTCCCCGTTTCGTCGGCACGAAACAACAAAACGTATATCGGCACTTCTTTGCGAACTCCGATCGACGTCGTTCTCTGATCAGACGTCATGCGAGCTAGTTCAAGTCACGTCATGTGGCAGACATAGTGGCGTCCTAGTGGAGGAACGCCCCTCCCTGCCAGAGCTCGACCGATATTCAAATACGTTTATCACACCATAGCCAACTGCCAAGCGTTCACAGCCATGGCCGTCTGCAGGATTTTCATCAAGGGAGGGCTAATCTTTCACTATCCTCGAGATGCTCAAGTCTCGTGCCAAATTCTAGTGCTACAGGCAAAATGTTGTGATCCCGAAGATCGTTTACTTAATTCTGGTCTTTATTTTTCAGTGGCTGTTTCTTTTAGCCAAATAATTGGCACTGTAGTGACGCAATTTATAGCTACGACGTTTGTGTGCATTTTGATGGTAAATGGAACTCTGATCGCAAAAAAATCAACTGTCCAGTTAATGAATTTAAAAAAAAAATCAGCGCATGGTCCAAATGGGCTCATGCCTCTCCTCCATTGTAGGCGCCCACAATCATAACTGTTTATAACACGCATATTTGACGTCGGCTTAGATTCATTGTCGCTGCACAAACCCAATACGAAAGTCAGCGAATATTGGGAAAGGTTGATTTAAGATCGAGTTCGTTTAGCCTACTGTTACTGTATGCACCATTACGAAGGATAAATTAAAAGTAAGAATAGTCGCACTATCAGAAAAGTACCACCCAACGTAGTAGTGCGCGTCAGTTTTAATTGAAGATAGGCTCTTCTCATTTTACCTAAAACTTGGGAAATTGCTGAAAGTATGGGCCATAGCTATATATCTACTATCGGTTATATATA
>QKMV01003157.1:0-11903 GCA_003287335.1 Lednia tumana
ACTGGGTTAAACTGCTGAAAACTTCACTGATACTAAACTGCCAACGTTTCGCTAACTATTCTGAAAGCTTCATCGGTTAAAAGCTTCATCGGTTGCTTCAAAGCCAGACTAGCCCCGATGAAGCTTTCAGAATAGTTAGCGAAACGTTGGCAGTTTAGTACCAGTGAAGTTTTCAGCAGTTTAACCCAGTTATTAACAGTTTTTTTAAAAACTGAAAGATTAATCGCACCCGTGAAATGCGAGGCCACCGCTTGGAGGCTTCAGACTGTTCAAACTGTCAAACGACAGATTTTTATTCAACAGTCGGTTTCAACAAGCAATAGATAGAAATGGTATACTGGGTAGGGAGTAGTCATGCATTTCTCGTTCCATTTCATGACAGCTTCAGTAATTGAAATGTTTTATTAGAAATCC
Organism: Lednia tumana; assembly: GCA_003287335.1. Taxonomy (NCBI): domain Eukaryota; kingdom Metazoa; phylum Arthropoda; class Insecta; order Plecoptera; family Nemouridae; genus Lednia; species Lednia tumana. The sequence goes on from QKMV01003157.1 coordinate 415, forward strand.
GGTGCTAATGTTAATTTCAGAAACATAAACGAGACGGGAAAATTCGTAACCGACTCATGTCAGAGGCAGGAACCGTCGGTTCCTACTCAACGCGGCCAAGTAAAGTAACTAGACATCGCGGGTATCCATGACGACACCGTTTTATAGCATTTCGACACCATGTGGGTAGTTTTAATCGAATCCAATCGTGTAGACCGTTCGCGAAAGCATTTTTTTTTGTCGTGGCCGCTGCAATCATTAGTAGTACCAACTAATTGTAATTACTTCGTAATACCACAGACTCGAGTTAAACAAATCCGTTGCCCGGCTCGTAATGAGTGTGCGCCCACACTGATAATTTGCGCAAACAACTAAATCGCGCTTTCTGTGTGTGCTCTTTCATTAAACCACGTCCCACTTGACACTAATTATTAACTGCCCCTGCATACCAAGTGTGTTATTATGCCCTTATTAGCGAATGGTATCTGGAACCCGATTCCAGGAGATACAAACCACAGGTTCAGTGCACAAGAGCGTCATGAAATAGCGTGTTGTTGTTATGAGCACATATGCAGCTGATAGAAAGGAATTGTGATTTTTAAGAGCACGCCAAACGAATATTTCATGCTTGAATCGTGGTCTGCGCGAAGGTTTCTCATTAATTATCACAAAAATTCTGAAAATATAATATCAGTGACACATTCTGTAGACTCATGTTTAACTCCCAATCTTAGCACAAGTTTTCAAAAAAACAGATGTTACAAACTGGAACTTTTAGTGGACTTTTTAGCATACATACCCAGTTTTTATAAAAAAAAAAAAAAATCCAATGTATTGAATAAGAGCTCTGCGATATTAGACGGTATGCACTATGTTTACTTGCTATAAAAAGAAATTCTCATTGTTGTGAAATTTCAAAAAATGCCTACTGTACCTTATTTAGGACTACTGCGTTGTTAAAGCAGGTACCTATGCTTAACTTGGAATTAAAATGGAGCAGCATAAATCATTTTTAAAAAAATTGTTAATAACTGGGTTAAACTGCTGAAAACTTAACTGACACTAAACTGCCTTAAGTTTTCAGCAGTTCAACCCAGTTATTAACAGTTTTTTTAAAAACTATAGTGCTGAAATTAGTCAGGAGATTTGAGTCTCAAAAATTTAATAGCATAAATCATCTGTCTCGATGTTTTAAACATTTTTCTGTACACATTTTGGAGCCCAAAAACGCATTTGCGCTTGAGCTGTTGCAAAGCAACCGTGAAATGTTGTCAATGTTGTGAAGTATGGAGCAGTATCTAGATCTTCTAAGTGTGGACGTCAATCGTAAGTTTTTCAAAATCAATGGGACTCCTTACGGGTTTGTTGAGGGTAAAAAAGAAAGAAATGTTTTTGAAAGCCGTGATTAACACAGTGAAATGTGTTACAATGTTTAATCCGTAGCTTTATGCTTAGGGATGCTGTCGGGCCTGAGCGGACAAGGGTGGCTGGCAGCCTGGCCATTATTTTTTCAAGTGAAAGGGTGCACCCCGGCTCCCTTCATTAGTTTGAGAAAAGTCCAGATTTATTTGAAAAAACTGTCAAAGTAACAAAAGCCTCGTTGGACACGATTTTTGCACTAAGAAGACCTCAGAGTAAAACTTTAGTTTGCGTTCAATGTAGCAATGGTATTTGCATCATCTCTTTCTATGATAGGAATTTCGATCGATAAACTGAGGGTTGATTAGAGAAAATTTTGTGATTCTTTGCTTCTATACGGAAAAAGAATTTGAACGGACATAACTGGACTAGGATAACCGAAGAATGTGTTTGAGAGTTTTGGACGATGGAGTATAGATGTAGGCAATTTAATATTGGTTCTGTAACTTGTGCTATGGTTTATTAGATAAAATATTGATTTTAGAGTTCATTTGCGATGAATTCATTTCTGAGTAGATATACGAAGGGCTTAACGAAAGGATAGACGCTGCAATAAGGGTAGATTTAAGATATCGAAAGTTGCCGCTGGAAACCAGTCTGGTGCAGAAGATACTGTTTATCTTGAAAAACTCTCTCAATTTAAATTCCTGAACAAGGTTTCTCTAGGTTCCTATACAAGGTTCCTCGAACGCCAATTTGTCATATGCGAAATTATAAATATTGTTAGCCAACTTCACGAGCCTCCGCATCAATTCTTAATTTTTTTAGCCTGTGATATTCGTGTCAAGACTCCCGGGAATCGAAAACTGCACACACATATCTGTCTGATCTAAAGTTGATTTTAATTGATATTCAAGCGCGGCGATAAGTAGCAAGACACAGTGACCGATATCACGAGGTGAGCACGTCCCACGGTTTGCCACCGGCCGACGATAACTGATCGATACGCTGTAACAATATTCACCAAAGGCAGGCAGGCAGGAAGCTGGCATGCACGATGAAGATGAGATTATAATGTCTTCTCTAAAACGTGCTTCTGCCAAGCTAAGGAATATACAACAAGTTTCCTCAACGTTTAACAAAAACAGCTCCCTTCGCTTTTGCCTCTCGGCGGCGTCGTTTTAAGTCAGCTCCCTAACATGCAACGACGAACCAATAAGTTTACCGTTACATACAGATACCTCGTGGTTATGCTTTAATATGTTTCACAGCAACCCCACAAACCTTTCCCGGAATAAAGCCGATTTCCCGAGGCCTACTTATTTTCCGATGCCCAGGACAAAGATATTATCCAGCCATCAAAACTTTTCCTACGACTTTTCGCCCCCTGATTTATACCTGTCATTGGGTATACTCGTATATTATTATGAACGCTCGTCCCTCTAAATTTCCGTTGATAAATGGTACATAAAGGATGAGATAGATATACTGTCACCGGATCACGGTTCTAGTTGATAACAACACATCACAGTATCGATTTAAGAAACGAAATAATTGTCCAAATACAGCAGGTTTTGATAGGGAATTGTGTCTGCCAGGCTGGGCTGGCACCCTGGTCGTGCTCGTGATGGAGGTAATAGTGAGCATGGCAAGGGAGGGATGTTGTGGGTGTGTGCGCAGTGAGAGCAGGTCATACCGGGGTGGTTCACGTTGGGACGGGACGCTGTTTAGCAGTCTTCGACGCCGGGGTGGCCAAGCACGTTAGCTATCTGTTGCAGCTACTTTCAACCTAGCCGCGTTTCAACAACAAGTGTCTCACACTCTCTCTCCTACCAAAGAACGGCCGGCGACTCTCTGCCACGTCCAGCAACAGGTACGGGTTAGGAAGGGGGCGTCTGCTGGTTTTTGTTGACGGGGGTAAAGAGATGTACGGGAAAAGCCTAGGGAATTTTGTGAGAATACGATAGGAGCTTTGATTTAGGAGATTGGGTGGTAGATTGTGAATTAGAGGTAGCGGTGAAAATCATGAATAATGTGGAGTCATGATTTTTTAGGTCACACGGCTGGTTGCATGAGCAATTTCAGTTCGAGGTTTTCTTTTCATTCATTTATAGGTATGGCAGCAATTGTGATGTGCGTGGGAGATGGAGTTTAGAGAAACTTTTCAGGAATATTAACCAGGTTATTTGGATTGTGGGTTTATTCGAACAGTGTTTTAAGTCGATCTTTAATTTATAGGTTCAATGCATTTTAGATAAGATGGAAACCATGCATGGAACCCGTGATTTAAAGACATAAGACTACGTCTGATGTCGTGACTGCATGATTCTTAATATAATTTAAGGCACCGCGTAAGACACTAACCTAGCGCCCACTCGAAGGGTGGAAGTTTATTTTGGGTTCACTTCAGAATGTTGGCTTCGCCACGAAATTACGGCTTCTCTACCAAATTTGTTCTTCGTCATGCAATTTTTTCTTTGTCTTTCGAGGCTTTTCCTTTTTATTTGGGTTTCGCATCTACAAGCGGCGGTTCATGTAGGGAATTTTCCTATGGTTCCACTCGATGGACTTTGCCGAAACACGTAGGCTTTTTCTTGGGGAACGAAAACGTCGTTTTTGTTGAATTAACCTTTATGTTCCCTTACGGGTTGGAACATGCTTCCATCCGACGGGCATCGCCTAAAAAATTTGGATTTCACCTTGGCATTTGGGCTTAGCTCTAGTGTGGGCTAGGTCTCATTAACAGCGTTCATTTATTTATTCAATGCGCCGCACAACGTTTCGGTTTCACCACGGAATTGTCCCTTTTTTGTGTTTTCTATGTTTTTTTTTACAAAAAATGACTTTTTGTGGATTCTCCTGCTGACGCTCCGAACCGCAGGCATGCGTACTTTTCCGAACTGGATATAAATGTGTCTGAATATTCAACTTCCGTCATGAATTTAGTTAAAAAATCCCATTTTGACCGTAACGCCCCAAAAAAGGTCTCAATGATGGGTGCACAGGATAAAGACCCTCACGTTGCAGCAAGTTAGCATGCGTTTAAAAGGATATAAGTTTTTTAAGATCGAACTCAAACGGTGTGAAACCGAAAGCATTGTTAAGAACAAAATCTGCCGAAACAAACGCACAGACAAGAACATTATTATAGAGCTTTTGCACCGGCCGCTCGTCTGGATTTCTCGCGTGTTTCTCCAATTAGTTCTGGATCAGTTTTGGATGAAAGTCTTTCAACACATCTCTCCGCTAGAGTTTAAAGTTCTATGTTTCTGAAAACAGTTTAGAGAAACGAAGTTTTATACCCTAATTAACTTCAAGTCTCCAGTCATGACAACGAAAGACTCACGAGATGCTTTAAGAAACGCTCGGCACAAATGACCTGCGATAAAATTTCACGAAAAAAGCAAGTTTCATGAGATGGGAGCTAAGAAAAAGTAATAACTTCTATTCCCCTTAAAATGTCAGATTAAAAAATATTTTGATCAAAACATGAACTAACGAGAAAAGAAGCATGGAACAAAATTGCTGTTAGTTTTCATCCTCTAGATTACTCAATTATTACAAACAAGCCAAGGGTTAACGGCATTCTCTCAATTTATTCACAATTTTGTTATGCTCTAAATAAAATGCCTTCCTATAAAGTAAGCTGTCACCGCGCAAGTGTTACATACCACCTCTAAGCAGAGGTTCTATTCATTTCATAACTGCAAATTTGATAATCCCCTTATTTCAATAATGGGAATGCTCTTAACCAATTAAGTACCCATCTACACGAAATTATTTAAAACGGAAATCATATCATACTGTCATCAAAGAAATGTGCCATGAAAAGAATTGCAAAGACACATATAGATGCAATGCTGGCTGAAATATTCTGCAGCATTATCTGCTGCAAGCGATAATGGGTGTCAAAGTAACATTTTATTATGCAACAGATTAATGAAGACAATTTGAGGGTTGCTATTTTATCACCACCGTATTTTCTGCTGAACACAAAGCCATATTCATTAAAGTTACAGCCACAATTTATGAGAGTTCCATAAGATGAATAAAATTATATGGTACATTCTCCGAGTAACAAATAAATTATACCAAGAGTAATTAAATACACTCCCTTCAAGACCGTCTTTTGGTCCATATTTTTGCCGAGTTTCTCTACAGGTTAAAAATGCAAATCCTTAGTTACCCGATCACCACAAAATAGCATATTCATGTCTTAATGAGATCTTTGAAAATAGAACTTTATCTCGAGTCTTTGTAGAAAATTTCCGAGATTGCCAATATAATTATCCTCTTTCGAAACAAAATTAGGTCACCCCACATAATTTAAATTATAGCCGAAGACTTTCCAAGTTAGATAGTCGTGTTCAGTCCACTGCTGTCGAAATGATTGGTGTCCCAGAACTTCAGAGATTCGGTAACGGTTCGTTCTGTAGCCTCGTGATCTCGCGGAGGAATTCCTCATCAAGCTTGGCTTGATTGTTTGTTCCAATTCCATGTAAATGCAGCTATGGAAATTGTGTAGTTAGATCGGGGCTCGGGACTGTTTAACGGGCGCGTGAATGAAGTTTGACCGATCGGTGGGAAGGGAAGGGTGATAACACCTGTCAAAAGATCATGCCTAAAGCTTTGTTGTCATGCTATAATACACTCTGATGATTAACTCCATTCCATACTACTGGAAACTGGAGCTGCGTTATAGAATTCGTCCTCGCTCCACTAGACTGCACAGAACGCCGAGTTCGTTTCAAATTCGCTCAAAGTGGAAACTTTTTCGATACATATTAAATGTCATCCCTATATACATTTTGTAGTGCTATTAAATGCTGAAAATAGAGCAGCTTCGCGGAAATATGTATCTAAAATGATGTCAGCGTGTAATTGTAAAACCTAATTAGACATCATTTTTAATACTTTGACATAAAACCCGTTTGTCACGGGAGAATTTAATTTAAAATTGCAGTTCAATATGATACACCAAATTGTAGTAAACTAGTGTACTATCATAAAATGTTCTTGCGCATGTAGGGCAGTATTGCATGCAAATTTAATGGATAATGAGATGAAGTTAGTATGGCGTATTGGTATTGGTATGGGTTCAATCGATACGGCTCCAGTCCCTGCCTAAAAATAGCGGTTCCAACGCAGAGCTCGTTGTAGGTATATGGACTTCTTTTACATGATATCAATTTTAAGTCTATCGTTCCACCAATATATTGTCAAGATTACATATTAGAGGGCGATAGCTCCAGCGCAATCTCTTAACCAAAGGTACCTCATACGCTTGGGCTACATGCCGAAAGTTTACGGGTTGAATATAAAATAATCTGACGTTGCCTCGCAAGATTAAAGCAAATTGAAATCGACGTTGATAGATTTTTGATTGAGTTTTGAAATGTCGTAGCCAAAGACATTCAAACTGGAAAAAAGCCGCATGGAATAATTCCCTCGTCAGATCGAAGTTTCATTGGTCGTTTCGTGTAACCATTTTACTTCATGGGCTCTCTTGAAAATAAAAAGATCATATTTAGAGCGATATGACGTAGACGAGTGCATTAAAATAAATGTCGTTTTTGTAAAACATTCAGTCTACAACAGGTGTCCTCTGTATCGACCCGTTAATTAGAAGCCAAGAGTGAAAAGTAATTGAAACCAATTTGGTGCCAAAAACATTAGTTTTCCGAGTTTTACAAAATCACGATTTCGGCCATTTAAAGGGATATCAACGGGAACAAAAGTTTTGAATAGCTAAAGTTTGGGACACTCCCAGCCTGGAACCAGAATGTTCCATTAGTTCAGGTACCTGCTGTTCGTATTTGAGATCCGAGGAAACAATTAAGGCTGTTTTGTTTTTTAGTTCAGATTTTGGAAAATCGACTCCCGAGCCAGTCTTCGCTGAGCTTTCATCTTCACCATGCGAAAGCCGTATGTCTGTAAGACAAGTAATGAAGCCAGAAATCGTCATTTTGGAAAGCTGGAGATTGAAGAGGCGATAGTCTTTGGAAGATCCGTGGCTCAAACACTGATATTTTATTTTTAACCTCAATTTTAAAATAACCGGAAAAAATGGCATTCCTACGAAAACACGCTTCACACAGTGGTATTTTTCAGTCATACGGCAATTATTTTAGAAATTCAAACTGTTTACTTGAAACAAATCGTTAGAGTGCGTGATTAAGTAAACTGGGAAAATCTTAATACTTGGCCAGAAATCACAATAAACTAAAAAAATGCGCTCAGAAAGCCAAATAGTAGTTTTTTAAATTAAATCATGCACGAAGCCAGTTTTCATTTCTAAAATCTAAAGAAAATTACCTTATTGTGAAGATAATGTCTGATGATATTATCATTCTATTTCTTCGGCGAAACCAAATTTATCATTTCGTGTTTCCTTTTTATAAATTCACAAAAAGTGCTAAAATACAGTAGGCATTCACCATTTTTTTACTCGATACTTTTTTTTTCTTTTTAGAACTTACTCCCGAAAAACCTGTAAGTTATTTAAAGAACGCATTAAAATAAAACGCATATACCCGTATTACTGGCCTACTCCGCTATATTACTACCCTCCCAACGAATCTATCCACAATCTGGTATAGCAATTCAAGTTTTGTCATTGCAATCTCACGAGTTAGGCTGAGTAAGGTAGGCGCCACCATATCATTTGCACGACTCTTGCAGTAGCCAAGGGCAGTAAGCCAAGGGCTGCGAGGGCATTGATGAAGTTCATTAAATTGGTACGACCACACCCGGCGCCTCGACATTTTCGCCATAGATCCCCCGACTCGAAAGTAATACATCCTTGACCGGACTGTACGATTTGAATCACACGTTGGGCAAGCAGAAGAATTCGTTGACGAATGACCAGAAATGTAGGATTACGCATACACTATCCCAAATTTAAAAAAATAAATACAAGGTGGGAAGCAGTCAATTGTCTTTGGACAGGATACAAAGGCACTAGAGAAATTTTATTGTAAAACACATGTTAGCTCACAGTTTAAATTATACAATAGGTGAGAGTTTGTGTACGTAGTCTGGCTATAAAGGCCTCAATTGTGGTCCTACGCAATCACCTTTAAAATCAGAACTCTTATAATTAATTTAATTGCTTTTAAATATTCCAGACACCATATTTTGTAACGACTTTGTAATGTTCTTTCATTTTATTTCTGTGTCCTCTTGTCCGCCATTGTCTGTACGGCGTGATAAACTCTTTACTTTCCTACCTGGAAGAAAAGGATGTATGCTTACATAAAGGGACTCAGACTGTCAGCATTTCTTCGATTCTAGAAACAAATTTCGAACTAACAAAAAATTGTTTGTGTGTTTCAGGTTTCACATTGGCGTACCCATCAGCGGCTGATACAAAAAAATACGCATCCGTTTGATTAGAAATAATTGATTTCGTGAAATTTTCTGGATGATAAGTAACTCGAAACGTACCATGACATAAATCACGTGTTTCCTGACGGCTTGAGTTGATGTGCAAAGGAAACAGTAACTAAAAGACAACGGCTCGTACTCCCTACTGTGCGAAACGTAAATTCGCTCGTGGGCCACTGATCGTTCTATTAAATCTTCTTTCGCGTCATGAAATTAAATCTGTGCGAATAAGGTTGTTGTTTAATTACAAGAGCTCTTAATTCACAATTAGATTCGAATTTCGTGTAAAAGTTCGCCGGTGGAGTGAAATTTTCTCACAAACCGTGTGTTGAGTGTCGATGCCAGCTCCTGCCATGTTCTCTAGGCTCAAGTATGGAGGTGGCGGGGCCAGCGGTGCCGGACAAAACATCATCGACAGCAACCCAATCGTTCAATTCTTCGAGATCGGGAAACAGACGGCCAGTGCCGGACCGGAACTGGTATGGCGGATCCATGACGCGTACAGGAAGAGCGACGGAAAGGTAAAGGTCTTCATTTCAATACTTCACCCATGGGATGGACGCATACTGTGTATAAATGAAATGAACAAGGACAGAAGGAAGTAAGGCTTTGGCATGCTAGCTATAAACCCTTCATGTATAAACAAAAGTCAATGCTTTCTGAATATAGTTCTGTCAAAGGTTCCTTGTGAGTTACTCTGCCGTGAAATCTTCTATAACCATGTCGGCATGGGCTTCCTTTTCAGGTTGTCCTTAATCTTCAAAAAAATCTGTGTCGGAACGTTTCTTTCAGAACAGTTTTTACGCAAAAGGTTAATTTAATTTTTAATTTCTTTAGACTCATGTTTTCTTTTTAATCTTAGCAATAGTTTTCAAAAAACTGTAAATTAACTGAGTAACACTGTCAAGAACTTCAATCAAACAAACTCCCAACGTTTCGTGCAGTATACTGTAGGCTTCCTCAGGGCAGTTGAGGCAGTTGAGCGTAAAAAATGACTAAAAATAAATAAATAGCAGGACCTACTTTAAAATTATCATTTATTTGTTTTATTTATTTGTTATTGTTATTGGTTTCGTTTGTTTACACGTTTTCGTACGCCATCAAAGTTGCTGGTTTCAATACAGCTTTGCTGGAACGATCGAGCAGGCGCGCTAAATTAGATAATTACCTTGAACCTCAAGGGTATAACAAAACATATAATCAATTCAACCATTCATACAGTTGAGTATACTTCGAGTTACGTAGCATAAGATACAAATTTAGCGTCTCTCATGAGCCTCGAAATGCGTAATGCTTTCAGACACCGTCGTGTCCATGAAGTAAGCAAAGGAGTATAAGTTTCTAAAATACATCAATAAAGAGGTGCTAAATTCTGCTTCCCACTGAATGAATAATGACTTGTAATAAGCGTACAGCATGTGTGTGGTGTACATAATGCAAAGTGCATTAAATATTGAAGCTTCCCTAGCTTTGCTGGCACTCAACTTTGCAAAAATAAAAACGGGATGCTGGGACTGGCTTGGTAATTCCCATGCGAATCCTCCTTGGTACGTTGATGCTTATGAAGTTATCACGTTCGGCGAACGGGCCGAGCAAATAAACGACATTGCTGCTACTTCATGATTGTTACAAAAGATAGAGAATAAGGCTTTTCTGGTATTTCTCCTTAACGATACTTTGTTTCATACAGCGAAAAATCTGAATAAATTTACAGTGAAAATAAGAAGGCTAACGAACGCTTTCCTTCAACTTTCTTTATTCCATGTTTAACTTCACAAAATTAAATAATGACGAGCAGAATTTAAAATTTAGATTGAGATTTAAATCTCAACCAGAATTAGAGTTCTTTATTAATATTTTGCCACCCTGATTCCTTCCTTTGCGTTTAACAACGATTCCGTGCAGATGAGATCTGTTTCTCGAACTAGTTGCCATACAATTGGGAGAGTCCGACGCAATAAGTCACGTGCTGAGTTGAAGGGAGACTACGAATCAGATTGAGGATGGGCAAATGACTCCCGTGACCAACTCATTAGTTGCGTGGGTGGCCTAGTGAAGCGCTAGAGATCCGGGTTCGGATCTCGAACACGTTCAAACCACGTCAGTTCGTGCTGAGGAAACACAAGATGGATGAGTCCTGTGCTGAGAACAATTCGAATCCCGTGGCGACATCGCAGAGGCTGTGTTGCAGTCGAGTGAGTCTAAATTTAGAGCACTTTTCGCAGTGTGGCTAATGCGAAACCTCGTTCGTAGTGTACTTGAATGGAAATGTAATCAAATAACAAAGGCTATTTGTGTTTGTATTACTAAGAGGGGACCCAACCTATAAGCGGTATGAACGTGATACGGCATTTATTTTGCATTTAAAATTCAAAAAGAAGGATTCTTCAAACTACAGAATGGCAAAATAAAACTCATCACACGAAAACAGTTTTTTTTTCGGTAAGCGCCAACTGGATTCAATAATGCAACCCCCCTGTTTTCAGATAATTAACTAGGGGAAATAGCAATTAGAACTTTATTTATGAAAAATAAAATGCATCACTGCTTCTTCCGGCGAAGCTTTTATGTAAAAATTTTTACTACCTAAAACATTCACATATAATGTCTATGAGTCTCAACTATACTTTTAGTTATTACTTTTGCAATCACCCAAGCGGAGAGATGTAAGCCGCAGGGACCCCCTTTAAATGTGGAATACAATTTTCGCTCAAATATTGATATTTCCGCAAGCATGACAAAGTTCTTAATATATATGTATGTAT
>QKMV01003158.1:0-11898 GCA_003287335.1 Lednia tumana
ATAATATATAAATCTATATTCTCATATCAATATTTATTTATAGATCAAATCAAAAATATTTTTGACAATTGCCACGAAACCGTATTAACCGAACATGGTGACACCACATTTCGTTGTGTAAAATGCTTTTATAAACGATTGCAGTCTAAAAGCTATTTTAACAAAAGCCCCCAAAAAAATTGTTAACGTAACTCAGTATTTGGGTGTTTAAATATTGTCGCATTTATACAGTAAAGCCAATCATATGGCATGTCGTATCAATTATAAAATGATTCCCATGGGGGTTAGATCGCCATGGCCAGTAATATTATATTTTGTCATTTCGAAAGAGCGAATCACGATTTCTGGTGTGGCGCGTTTAAAGCCGCGTAAAGCACATGTCGTAATACCTTGATACGGTACGGTAATGCGATCAATGCATCGCCGTGTGGGGTTTAGGAGAAGAAGAGGTGCTAGGGGGGGGGGGGGGGGGGGGGGGGTATGAGCCGGAGAGCACGATGCTGGCATGTGTATTGTGTTGGGTGCACCCGTATTTCCCAAGAAAGCAGTGTCCCGAGTATGTTAATAAGAGCGTATTCAAACAAAACATGCTATCTAAAAGTGCAAGGATAACTTGATTAGTATATATCTTTATTGATCACGTTTTCAAAGAGTTTCAGGACTTTTTAGGCGGACCTCTCTTGCAGAACAACGACAGCAAATGGATTACACAGGTCAATTATTTTTCCTATGGTACGCTCTGGGCGAAAATGGTCGAAAATGTGAGTCATCTCTAGAAAATCTGTAGCCATTGGTCACGCAGTGACCATTTTTAGTAAGCAAAAGCAGAAATAATACAAAACTCCAAAAACCGATATTACCCTTCTGTTGATATTCTCCACCGCAATTTTAATTCTTCATAATCGCTCGGTGAAATTCGCCAAAAGTTCATAACCATTCCAGGTCAATATACTGGGATGGATCCTTTTAGCACAGGCACGGCCGTCTTCTTATGAGGTTCTTTGGCGTTAAAAATAGTGTGCTAGAGAAAAGTTCGATGGAAAAATAAGGGTTGAAAATGTATTTGCTGTGAATAAGATAGCTTGCCGTCATTACACCTCCAGTGCTGTCTTACATAAACTCGAAAAAAGTAGGAACAGCGAGGGGAAATTTGATGACAACCAAAAGACAACACTGTAGGTATATTAATGAAGATTATTACTGAAAAAGAGATTTTACTGCTGACTGTTTGCAGCCCCGTCACTTAGCAGAACAATCAGGTGTCATCCAAGTTCTACCGACTTTAGGTGTTATTATCAGCACACTAATGGCTACAAATGTGCGCAAAGAATTGTTAATATTTCGCTGCTGCAGTGCATCGTATTAAAACTTGCCGCAACGTTTAATAATGTCGGTCGCCGCCTAGGTTTGGCCCCCGCTCCTGGCGCGACCAAAATCGGAAGTACATGCCTCACGGCCATGTTTAAAAGGGCTGCTCAGGCGACGATGAAGCAATGCACTCGCGGGCCCTGTACTCTATACAACCTCTCTAATATTTCCAAAGTGAGATTCCTCTTTCTTTTTGTCACCATGCTCCCAGCAAGCGCCGCTCTAGGCAATGTGAAGAATTGACCTCTGTGTGAATTGTGTACTCAGTCATGACAAAGTGGGGAGCAATCACCACGTTATGATTTGGGTAATGCGCCACCACCCTGCCTCCAGGCATTAAGAACTTTGTCGACAGATGAAAGGAAGCCATTTGCACTGAGAGGACTTACATGTTGGGGTCGATTTGAAATCGATCACCAAAATCCTAAGAAACACCCTAGTCCCACCTGACACGAATATGAATAGTCAAGGTGAAGCGCCCTGTTTTTTGGCTATTCCTTTTGCAGCCCAGCATCCCACTGCAGATCCCTCCCTGGACCGGCTCGTGTGACGTCACGGGAATTGGCTTTCGGCCAAGTCTTTGGTCTCTCTCCCTTACCCTATTTAGCTCTCTCCCGTTCTCTTTCACTGCCTCTCTGACTGCACTGAACGTCAGAGGTGCAGGCCGCCGCGCGAAAAGGGGGTGTTCTCTCGAGGAAGTTCACTCTAAACTTGCATCACATACCACATTCGGCGAAACTGACATAATAATGGAATCGTAACTCAGAACCGCTTGGATAGCATCATACGTATGCGAAATAGATGCTAGAACGGATAAGCATTCGCATGTGGCACATTGAACGCTGCAACGTTTCGCAAGTGAGTATGTCTATCAGTCGCATTCAAAATTCAATAATGATAACCCTGCTTATCGTACGGTGAAGTGGGCGAAATAACTTGGATAATATAATGAAAATTAAAGCAACTTGGATCTCGGTTCCAAACGTCTGATGAACATAAGATAGGTAAAGCTTGCAGTGCAGCTTCATTCATCTGTTCCAAGTTCCGTGACAGAAATGTTTAAGTTTTTATGTGAAGTTCTAATTAGTTTACGTCGTTGCTGTTCAACTCCATCTCAAACTGCGACGAGAAATTCTTATTGACACATGAACACGTTATAGCTACTGACTAGCACATAAGCATGCTTGGCAAGTAGATAAATTAGATGGGAAAGCAATTAAGCTATGAATTTCCTTCACCAAGAGAACTTGTACCCCACTTTCATGCTCTGTTTCTACTATTCAGTGCACACTGGAAGACAGATTTAGGAAACTCACATCTGTATCGTCGTAGTTTTCACACAGACTAGGTGCACAATACAAAACGGCACGCTCCTGCTCAAACAAAATATAACTATGAAATATGACAGTCTTCGTACGATATAAAGTATAGCGTCGCGGCCCTAAATGAACAAATTATCAATACAAGTGTCAGCTCCACCCCCCGGGAATCGGGATTCGGCAATGTGTAAAGCTATCATTATCCAGACTTCCGGTGATCCGGACGCGGGGGTAAAGATTTCGACCTTGCATGCCATTGGTCAATCAACCGGGGAAATTACACGCGAATCGTACGCCGACACGCGACGGAGCGTCGGAGCTAGAGATTGCCACGTCACGCTACGCGCGACGTAAACACATGGCGAGGAAGCGGAGAAGCGGAGAAGCGGAGACCGACGAGAGGCAGATAGCCAACGAGTGTTTGCGGAGTAAAACGAGACGCGAAGATGTAATCTCGTTTTGTCAAATGGCTCGTTGAATAAGACCAGACAAGATTGCGGGAGAAGAATCAAAACACATGTAGTACGCCACTGGTTCTATGTTTCAATTTCTTCTTCTTGTTACTTATTCCTCCAGATCGTGCCACCACACATAAGGGTGTCAACACCTGAACCGTCATATTGCAAGCTTACTGTAGCCAGATTGCACTGCTGGAAACACGTGTAACTTACGCGTGACATCAAGGGTGATCACAAATATACCTACTTTTAGTTTGTGTGTGTAATTATTTGGCTCGGTTGTGTCACTTTAAAAAAAATTGAACATTTTCTGATGCTGAAATCTTACAAATGCCGCCAGAGTCACTGTTTGCGCAACAATATTGACATCGATACTTTGGGTAATATCGTAGCAATAAAAATTACGTCACAGTCGTCTACGGAACAAAAGACAAGGTTTTAGGGTAAACAAATAAATGCAAATTTTAAAATTGACACACGTCGCTTTAAGTAAATTGTAGGAAAAAGGGGAAAAAAGTGTGTGTGCTTGCATTTCACGCCGAACACAAATAGGAAGAAAATTATCATATGGGACTTCTTTCGAAAAATCGTTCTAAAACGTAGTGATTAGCGTTACCCATGTTTGCCTGGACAAACAATACGTTTTTACAGCTGACAGCAACCCCACCACAACCCCAGTGTGGAACTCTTATTAAATATGTAGTGTAATTATACAGTATGAGAAAGTGAGCAAAACCTTTAGAGAGCGCTGACGTAAGCTCGGCGCCTCCACCCCTACCCGACATTCCAAAGGAGTTAAGCATTCCTATTCGCCACTAACAGTTCGCTGCGTTTAGTTAACAAGCGCAAGGGGCTTTCCATGACATCTTGTATATGCCTGAGACGCGTTTGCAATTTGGGACCATGGCAGGATGGTATTCATACGTGGTCGGAAGATGGAAGGAACATCGCGCCTTGGAATTTCAAATACCCTTCGTGTTCGCACGATACACGGACTAGCCCCGGATAAATATTTGATGAACCAAACTTTGGGGTTAGAATATTTTTTATGAGACCTAAAAGTACATTTAGATCTAAGAAATGCCTGCTGATACTATACAGGGTTCGTGCAGTATTACGTGTCTTATGTAGTTTATAAACGCTGAGATTGTTTGCTCGTTGCTTAACACGGAAACCCTTCTTTCGTTTGATATTGTTCTTCATTTACTTGTTGATCAATTATCACGTGCTGTATAAATATATACTTTAACTTTCATCGACATGTTTCCAATATTTTTCATGTTGTTTGTTTCGAGAGTAAACCGTTCATAAAATGTTTTCCGAGACAGTAGAAACATCTATTGCAAAAACTTTTTGAAAAAGATGTATTGCATCTCTGGGGTGATGGACCATGATGGACGAAGAGAACGGGATGGGTAGTTGAACGCGGCGTGAATTTGTGAAACCATCCTCCACGACAAACTTGCAACGGAATTCCTTGCACGTCGTCGGCGTCGTCGGTGGCGCCGTCGTCAAGATATATCATCGCATCGCGGCTTACCACAATGACAACCAGTCAATTTCCACGAAATGTCTCCCACGAAATTGAGCAAAGTTGTTGTACCGAACGAAAATAAAAGTATTGGCGTGCTGGTTGCATTTAACATTGTGTGTAGCACGGTTTATAAAACACGACGATAATATCGTTATCTATATCATTAACACAGCACGTTCTATTAAGCGATAATCCTGACTTAGTGCTCTCATCGTGTTAGAGCCAAAATGTCACAGCGAGAATTTAAGACTCCACAACTTCATATAAATAACTTAAAAACGCCGCATTGAGACGCGAATATTTTTGAAGTCTCACCGTGCCTTTTGCATTTTCTCTCCAATTCGCTTCCCGATCACCTTAGGGGAAAAATGCTTTACGGAACCCAACAAATAGCTTTCTATTGTTCCACAACGCTTTATTTTGTTTGTTTACCGTACTCTGCTTTGTCATTCGTTTCCATCGTTAAATTCTAAAAATGGTATACTTAAGTTTTTCTTCTTTTCGGAAATACCATCAATTAGTGGCCAGTATTCTACACCAATATAATCAAAATTTCTATATACCTACACTGCTATGCACTCTTCACTGAAACCTTGCCTACCGCCCATCACTCGTTCCTTGATACGCCATCACACGGGCCGACAATGTCCGCTGCCGTCAAACTTCCCTTGCACACGAATCTGCCCAGAAAAGATCCGGGGCGCGAAAGTAGCGATCTGTGGGGCGACTAACACCATGTCCTACTACATGGCAATGCTCTTGAAGCAATCTCCACACATCAAACAGATAGCTTTGTACGGCGTCAACGACCCTCAAGGTATCGCCACGGATCTCAATCACATCAGCACCAAATGCAAGGTCAAGTCCCATCGAGGACCCTTGGAATTGAGATTTGCCCTCAAGGTAAAACGAGCTCATTATATACCATTATTGCTTTACAATCGCAAAACGCAAAATTAGCATAATCACGTTGAAAGAGGAGCAAACGAACAGCTGAGGTGGCAAAGTTAAAACAAAATGCCATGTCCAGGTTTTGTTGTAGAAGCCCCTGACGGGCGCTTCATTGTTGAGTCCAATTGAGTTGGCTCTAAAATACTAACATCCTATTTGTACTAACTATCTACCTCTCTAACTCTCTACTTAAATACTTTCTATGCATATTCATGGTTTGTGCAAAAACGAATCGACATAATTATTAATTAAACATCTGTAATCTAAGGTAGAATAAGATTTAAGTTCAAAAAAAAATCCGTAGTATCTGTCAGCCCAACTGTTCTCCGCAGTTCCAATGAATATTAAAAAATTAAAATAAAGTGCCAGTATGAGTTTAACGGTGACGCTCAGCTCGCTATCACTGACGCGGCCTCCGTTTATAGTCTTTGCTTTAGTTAGGAGTGCACTGAATGTCTGCCTATCAAGAGGTGATTAGGTTTATCTTTGTTGAACTCAATGTGTATTTGACAGGACTCGGGTGTTTCCCGTGATGACTTGGTCGTTGACTCGAGCATAGAGCTGTGTTGCCAATTACCAAATTGCCTCCCCAACCCGTCTACCTACCTACACAATAAATCCTAAAATCTTCATAGCAATATGGCATGTGAGGGTTGCACTTGGGTTACGAGATATTTGACTATATGGCCAGTCCCATCTATCCTGACAGATAACATGTTTGGGGTGTTAAAATGGATACTTACAGTGCGAGGACATCCCCATCATTAGAATGTTTCAAAATTCCGTGAACTTCTAACTAAAGCAAAGACTATACACGATCGGTTAATGTCTGACACGCTTCTGATCCCCTCTCGCAGGATGCGAACGTCGTTCTAATCGCCGGCGGCAGGGATTGGCGGCCAGGCATGTCGTCAGAGATCCTGTTCAACATGAACGTGCGGAGAGTACGCTCATTGGCCGAAGCAACGGCCTTGTACTGTCCGGAAGCCACCATAGGTGTCATCACGGGACCAATAAACTGCTTTGTGCCCCTCATCAACGAGGTATGCCATTACCATGCCACTACTATACGATTTCACTCATTTACAGTCGCTGGCCAATTTTACAAAAATACACTTGATTTTCTGACAGTGATTCCATTTACGTTCAATGTGCTCTACAAGCCCTTATTTCATATTTGCACAACATGAGCTTTGTTCGTTGGTCCTACACCAAACAACCTACAGCTACACCAACCAAAACTGTTCGATCCACACTGGTTGCTTTGTATCACATGCCATAAAGAAATCAATAGCGATCGAACAGAGTAGGTACGTTAGTATTGTTTGATGTATTGTATTGTATATTGTATTGTATTGTATTGTATTGTTTTGTTTGAACGAACAAGCAATTTTTTTACAAACTTACGAACCCACTTTCAGCGAGTGGCTATTTATTTTGTCCTCATTCCACAGATTCGCGAAACGTGAGCCACTTTTCATGAGAAATACAGTAGTTATAGTGTATCTTTAGTAAATTGCTCGTGAGTGCAATTCCACTGTAACTAATGGTTGTATAGACCCAGTATGGAGCATAGTGCCTAAGAGGTGAAACTCCAGGCAATGCGGCGGGACCACGATCTGAACCAGAAAAACTTGTTTGGCAGCCATATCCATCCAGCAAAAGCCCTAAGAAGCGGTCACATGGGTGCCTCTTAAAATCAGCCTCTAACATATATTCCCAGCTCAGCACCTTTCCTGTAGGTGTACAAGGTGGCCAACTGCTACAACCCCGACCGCGTGATCGGCATGATGACGCACCACGTGACGCGAGCCAACAGCATCGTGGCGTCGGCCAACTACCTGGACCCCACGTCTGTCAACGTGCCCTTCCTGGGCGGTGCCTCCTCGCAGACCTTCGTGCCCATCCTCTCGCAGGCGCAGCCCCTGGGAAACTTCTCCGATGTAAGCGCAGCCGCTACGCCAACCTCTCATTTTTAGGCACAGATGCTTTTAAGCTCTCGCTGTTGAGAGCAGCTGCTAGTAAACGTAAGCGGCTATAGGTCGTACTCATTTATATCAAATATCAGTGGCTACCTTAGGTTACATTACGTATTCGAGGTATAACACGTTCCCTACTGGTATAAGTCCGTTTTGATAGGGCTTGAGCTAAGCGGAAATACATTTTCCTTGCTTAGTGCCGCGTTTAATCCGCGCGTCAGTTTTAAAACATTTATCCAGACTGTGACCAAATGTGGTTCATGAGAACAGACTTCCACGACTTTGAGTGACCAAACAGTTTATATTATCATATTCATTCCATTTTGAAAATTGGACTAACTATTTTGCCCGAAAACCAGCTGTTTGAACATGTCTTTTATTTAAGAGGCTGTAACCCTCTAAAAGTGAATTATTATGTATACTTGAATTCGTTATTGTAGTCTAAAATGACATTCCAAAAAATATTGTGGAAATTATATGAATTTATAAAAATTATTCAAGATTTCGGTCAGCGCGCGCGGTGACTTGATCGACGTGAGAATAGCACAGCATTAAGTTCTTACGAATCATGTCTTCTTACTAATCTCAGCACTAGTTTTCAAAACAACTGTTAGTAATTGGGCTTAACTGCTAAGAACTTCTAACAATCAAACTCCCAACGTTTCGCTAACTATATTAAAAGCTTCTGAAGAAGCTTTTATATTAGAAAAAAAAAACTGTTAATAACTGGGTTAAACTGCTAAAAACTTAACTGAAACTAAACTGCCAACGTTTCGCTAACTAATGCTGAAAGCTTCATCGGGGCCAGTCTTTCAGCATAGTTAGCGAAACGTTGGCAGTTTAGTTTCAGTTAAGTTTTCAGCAGTTTAACCCAGATATTAACAGTTTTTTAAAAAACTATAGTGCTGAAATTAGTCAGGAGATATGAGTCTCAAAAATTTAATAAGCTTTCATATTCGCCCTGAAGAAGCTTTCAATATAGTAAGCGAAACGTTGGGAATTTCTTTGTTACAAGTTCTTAGCAATTAAACCCATTTACCAACAGTTTTCCTTTTAAAAGCACAGCAATTTGCGTAAAATACAACACATTTCTTCGTTAAGCACCTGACCGTGCGAAAATAAATTACCTGTTACAAAGCCAATTTTTTATTCAACGTAGGAAAGATGAATTCGAACATGCTATTAATCCCCAATCATTTTTTGAACCAAGTGACTCATAGGTACTGAGGGTCGAAAAATACCTAGTGTGATTTCGTATGGGAGATTTCGACTTAAGCAACTCAGCTATAAACAATTGAATATTTGACGATTTTTCCGACTTGTTTCAGAGCAAGAAATTTCTTTGAGCCTCTAAATTCATAACTAATGGTCATTTAAAAGTTATTTGTTTAGTTGAGGGGTTTGAGCCCCTTTAAGCTACTCACGGAAAACCAAAAAGAATGCAGTTCGCAGTTCGCAGTGAGGCTCCTTTCCGGTGGTGGGGGTGACTGTAAATCAGCTTCCTGGGCGCTAGGCGCGCCTGTCGTGGGGCTGCAAGGGAGTTGGGCAAGCCGCAGTACGCAACTTTGCGCCAAACCACGTGACCCGCGGTTACTGAATCGGTTCATATTCATGAGATTTTAATATCACTGACTTCATTACGGTAATAACTTTAAAACACAAACGGAATTAATGCAGTCGTGGGCTTTGGTTGGCTAAACGGACGCGCACTTGCGTATCTGGGCGCGATTCTTCATTTCTCCACACGTTGGGTGTAACGATTTCCCCAAATTTAGATCCATTATAACCACGATTTTTTCAATAATATTCTCGTCCATTTTAAAGCGGATTGTGGGTAGACTTGGGCAAAATTACAAAATCAAATGCAGGGGTGGAAACAGTGCAGACATCGCCGGAAACCCTTCACTTCCTTTTTCAGCTTGTTTTACTTCCTCCTCTTCTCTCCTCGTGTCACAAATTCTCTCAAAATTTCTTTACGTATCTCCTCAATCAAGATGAAACATATCTGGAAACTATTTGAAAAATATGAGGAGGTAGCAAAGGTGTTTGGAATTGTAAACTCATAAACCGTGTGCCATGTAGTGTGTCATTAGTCATGGTACTTAAAAAATGCTTGCATGCGTAGAAAATAAAGCCACATTCAGTTTGAATTTAGGATTTAGCTTGTCTATATTGATTGTAAATATTCCATCGCGATTGATTTTAAACACTGACGGAGACTGTCGTCTGCTTATCGTATATTAAAACTCCCTGACAATATAATGTTGCATCACAATACCAGTCACGATTCGATGCAAGTATTTTTTAAATGTATTATTTACCGTTATTGGCGCGTGCAAAACATCACAACACAATAGCCGGCATGTCATTTTCCACACGCTTTTATTTCCAAACGCAAGGAAAATTTCACGAGTGCAGAGGAGAAAAATATCCCCTTTCCATACCAGAAATACTTCCTTTATGCTACTAGATACGAAATTATTCAGATTTTGCAGGGAATAAGTATTACGATGAATGACGCACATCTCTAATAAGCAAACAATGCATCCCCTGTGTCTATAATAATGGCAATTGTTTGACAGACTGTTTCCGAACGAAATTTCCCTTTGTACACGTTTCCACACCGTTCGAGCTATATTTCTGAAAATAAAAACCCCGTCAGAACCCCGTCAGGTTTTTCTTACCGGGCAAATGCTCTTTGCCCGGTAAGAAAAGATCCGGGGTTCAAGTCCTCGAGTAAGCAGGTATTTTTGAAGTGATTTTAATATTCTTAAAGAAATATGCGCCGTTACTTGATCTCTATCACGCATGCAGTAGATTAACAATAAGATTGTGTTACATTTGTGTGCGTTCTCGTTTAATTTCTTGATGATTTCTTGAATTTATTGATGAGCCTGCACTCTATAATTTACCGAGAGAACATGTTTTTCTGTCAGGGGCTCTGGTGACCGTTAAGACAGGGAGGTTAAGCTATAGAGCCTATTTTGTGGGTGTACGTGTAACGCAGTGTGGCCTCTCAAAGGATAGACTTTACCTCAGGCAAATGATGGTTTGCTGGCGGGGCCAGACGTATTATCCAGTCGAGCTGCGTATTTGTGTGATTTCTAGACCTATACTAACTTTGATCTGTATTGTTGAAAGTATATATAAGCTTATGCTTCTACAGGCAATCTGAAAAATGCTATCGTATATGCTAAGTGCTGATTCAACCGTTCAAGATAACCTACATAGTTCGCAATAAGAGTTCCGGATAAAAGACTGAACTTGGTTTCTATAGTGAAGTTCAGCTATTGATATTTTGCTTTCCTTTGTCTGTTATGTAAGGTCAAAACATAGCTAGCTCATGAGTAGAGATGAAGTCTTGCTAGGTAGCGGCGTCGTATTGTTCTATTCTGCCCGGTGAGCTGGTGACCATTAGGTACAGGAAGGTTTGGCCAAGTACACCATTTTGTGGGTGTAACGAAGTATTATCTTTCACCGCATAGACGTTATTAGTGCGTTCAAAACTATTCCTTTAGTGTACGCATCACCACCAAATACCGTGTTGGGACATTCCGCCTGGACTTGCTAACTCCATTGGAGCTGATTCAAGATAGATTGCATGCGCATCGAATAGAAGAGTTTTCGAACGCACTCTATCTGTATCTGATCAAGGTTACAAACTCAAAGCCAGTACATGTACATGGCTAATAAATGGGACGTAGGAAAGCGTTTGGTAAGGTCAGGCGATGTTATGGAGCGTGCGTCGTCGATATCCAGTTGCAATAGAAATATTCTTTTCTGTAATTTCGGCCAAATCAATTAGCATTGCAGTGAAGAGGTACGACATTTTTTTCGTTTTTCATGGCTGATTAAAAAAGTTTGCATTTGATAGAATGAGCGGACCAGTGATACGCATCGGTGGTAGAAGCAAGAAGAAAATCGCTGATTTATTTTGGGAGATTACGGAAAAAGAGCGTCTTATTTTGATTAGAATTTCACTTCAAAAATTTAAGTTCTGCTTAACTCAGATTGTAAGAGCAACTTTCATGAAAACTGGAGGTCCGGGGCTCGATTCCGCGAGCAGACAGGCATCTCTGAAACAATATTAATATTCTTCGCGATTTCTGTATACTCTCGTTACTGGGAGAGCATACTTTTCCGCCAGGGGCGATGGTGGCAGTTAACATTAGAAGGTATGGCTAGAGAGCCTATTTTGTGGGTGTAACGCAGTATGGTCTCTCACTGTACTATAGACTATATCTGTTTGTTTGCCCCCCCCCCCCCCCCCCTCCCCACCCCCCCCTCTG
>QKMV01003159.1:0-11897 GCA_003287335.1 Lednia tumana
TTAAGGTTTAAGGTTTCAGTTAAAAGTTTAAGGTTAATTACAGTTTTAAAAACCTTCTATGCTAAGCACTCTTAAGTTCCAAGTAAGCCGAAATTTGAGGCGTTGTACCTTTTACAAAAGTTATTTTCAGTTAAACTTAAAGTTTTATGAATGTCCTCCAGGATAGGTGTGTGCAAACAGCAGTTTTTCAGACCAAATACGAATAGTAGCATTTAAAAATTTACCGATTTTTTCGAACACCAAATAGTCGATGCTTTCAATTGTAAAAACTGGCAGGGGGATATGGAGAACAAAAAATTGACATTTTTTACTTTATAATTTAATCATTTTCAATAAGAAGTCACAACTAACTAATCTGTGGTTTATCAATTTAAGCTAGCAGCAAGTACATGGCAAGGTGAAGGAGGCAATAAAAAAAATTGTCTTTGTGCTAGGAAACAAATTTTATTTTGCTTTGCTTTGGTAACCAAGCATTTTGTAAGATATCAGCTATCTGCAGTGGATAGTGCTCCTGTGTGTGTGCTCTTTCCCCCCTTTAGTAATGACAGCCAGGCCACCTGCCTAAATATGATATTAGGGTCTATGATAATCTAAGGAGAGGGTCTATATAGAAGTACTAACCTAGTGCCCGCATGATGGGAGCTTGTCAATTCCGGCTTCACCACATAATTTTTGCTTCGCCGTGCACTTTGAGCTTTGCCTTTTAATCCGTGGCGAAACGGAAACGTGATTCAGCTCATAGGGGAAAATTAAGGTTAATTCAACAAAAATGATGTTTCTCCTGCTTATAGGAGCTCATCTCACTCCAGAGCTAAGCCCAAAGATTTTAGGCATGGGTGGAGGAATTATGTGAGGGAAATTCACAACATGAAATCTAGATAAACGAGGCAAATACCTAATTAAATGGCAAAGCCTCCAATGACAAAACCTAAAGTGCAAGGCGAAGAACAAATTTGATGGTGAAGCCGAAATATATATCCGCCCACCAAGCGGGCACTAGGCTGGTACTTTTCTGAATTGGACATTAATGTGTCTGAACGTTCCACTTCAGTCTTGAAATTAGGGAAAATATCTCACTTTGACTAAAAACCCCAAAAAAAGCCCCACTTTTGGGCGCACGGGCTGAAGATCCCCACGTTGCTGCAAGCCGGCACATGTTAATTTGGGTCTAATGTTGAAGTTCAGGAATTTACCTCACACAGTTCCAGCTGATGAGATTTGCCTACAAATTTGGGCATGTCTTGAAATTTGGGCTTAAGCTCTAGTGTGGGCTTCACTTTCATAAGCAGAACAAAACCTCTGTTTTCCATTATGGGTCAGATCGTATTTCCACCTGATGGGTTTTCGCCCATAACTTTGGGCTTCGCCTCGACATTTGGGTTGGGGTTAGCAGTGGGCTTAACTTAACTCTCATATACAGCGCAATCCTCATTATTATTCAAGTACAACCTTTATTTTCGCTGATCGGGCGGGTCAAGTATCGTTTTCGTCACAGAGTTTCTTTATTTGTGGGAGTTTTTTGAAATTTTGTCAACGGAATGAACTTCGCAATGCAGAAATTAGTCGGAAACAAATATATCAAGCCAACCAGTTAAGTACCAGTGCAGTGCAGTAAGCATTAAACACAGAATATGCAGTTAAGTCAATTCAGTTTTGAATTAACTGGTTACAGAGGTATTTTATTGCTTGATATAAACTTAAAAGAATGATCTACAATTCTACAAAATTCTTTAGATCCCTGGCCGTCCGCATAAAAGATACAGCGATCTAAAGTTGGCCAACTTGCTAATTGCAATAAGTGAGAAAACAACTTTAACAGCCTATATTGACTTTTCCCCAAAAATCCTTGACAAAGTCTTTATTATAACCCAAAAAGTATTGTATCTTAAATCAAATAAAATGAAACCTAACATGTTTATTGGTTCACGGTTTTCTTCTTTTTTTGCTCTGTTTATATATATCTTCTCGAGGAGATTAGGAGCGAAGTAAAGAAAGTTTTCAAACGAATTTTTTTTTCTCTGCTTCCTTGTTTCTGGCAACAATGACAAAAAATTTTGACAATAATTTACTAAATTATTTCTTCATCGACCGTGGCGATCACTGCTTGTGTGCTCACGGCACGTTTTGTGATGCCCCGTTTTATTGGCGCTTTGATTTTGTTCTTGTTGTGGCCCATCGGGTGTTCCGAGCCCGACTGTCGCTCACTGCGTAGCCGGGTTTTGCAGTTGGTGTGAACGGAGCCACGGTGGGACTTGCAGGTTTCACGGATATCATAACCGTGACAGGCTTCCACATGTGTGGGGGTCTGATGCTGTCATCTCGTTTGTTCATATTGAACGGGTGACGTTCAATTTCGACCGCCTCGCGGATGGTGCGAGTAGTGTAGTGTTCAACTGTGGCTGATGACTTCATCCCCTCGAAGTTGATCGTATGGCCAGTCTGCTCGACGTGCTGGTACAGCGACGTTGTGCTCTGCTTGTTTGCGACGGCTCGCTGGTGTTCATGGAGCCGCGTCGACGTATGGCGGCTTGTCTACCCAACGTAGGTGTTGTTGGAGTCTCCACAAG
Source organism: Lednia tumana (assembly GCA_003287335.1). Classification (NCBI taxonomy): domain Eukaryota; kingdom Metazoa; phylum Arthropoda; class Insecta; order Plecoptera; family Nemouridae; genus Lednia; species Lednia tumana. The sequence goes on from QKMV01003159.1 coordinate 2,568, forward strand.
GCACCTCAGATGCCGTGCTTTTCAAAGGCGATTTTGAGGTGCCTTGTGGAGACTGCTACAACACTGCAAAAACACTTATGCCGGGCAGACAAGCCGCCGCACGTCGACGCGGCTCCATGAACACCAGCGAGCCGTCGCAAACAAGCAGAGCACAACGTCGCTGTACCAGCACGTCAAGCAGACTGGCCATACGATCAACTTCGAGGGGATGAAGTCATCAGCCACAGCTGAACACTACACTACTCGCACCATCCGCGAGGCGGTCGAAATTGAACGTCACCCGTTCAATATGAACAAACGAGATGACAGCATTAGACTCCCACACGCCTGGAAGCCTGTCACGGATATGATATCCTTGAAACCTGCAAGTCCCACCATGACTCCATTCACACCAACTGGAACACCCGGCTACGCAGTGAGCGACGGCCCGGCTCGGAACACCCGATGGGCCACAACAAGAATAAAATGAAAGAACCAATCAAATGGGGCATCACAAAACGTGCCGTGAGCACACAAAAAGAAGCAGTGATTGCCAGGGTTGATGAAGAAAAAATTTGGTAGATTCTTGTCAATTTTTTTTGTCATTGTTGCCAGAAACAAGGAAGCAGAGAAAAAAGATAACATTTTATGTTTGACAACTTTCTTCACTTCTCTCCTGAAGATGGCGAAGCGAGCTTTGCCGAAACGTCGAGGAGATATATATAAACAGCGAAAAACCGAAGAAAACCGTGAACCAATAAATGAACATGACTCTGGGAACTACCGTTTAACTAAAATATTTATCTGATTTTACCCAAGCATTGATGCCAAATGCCCAGTACAACATCATGTGAATATTACCTATATATGTATTTCCATTATTGCAGATGCTGCCTATAAACACCAACATTCGTGAAGCTTATGCGCGTGGACAAGACTCCGAACAAAACTTCATCCAAAATCTTGCTATGTTCCTTTGCACATTCTTAAAAGAGCATGGCATATTGGTTGAAAAGGAAGAACTGAATGATGTCTTGATGAAGGGGCTTCAATTTCTTGTTCTTATATCTGAGGTAGAAGAAGTCGAAATTTTCAAAATCTGCCTAGAATACTGGAACGGATTGAGTGCAGACCTGTACAGAGAGAGCCCATTTCAAGCTCCGATCACTATTCCCCCCCGCCGACAGTTCTATTGCGATGTTTTGACCAAGGTACGTTATATCATGATAAGTAGAATGGCTAAGCCAGAAGAAGTGCTTGTTGTTGAAAATGAAAACGGAGAAGTGGTGCGTGAATTTATGAAAGACACGGATTCCATAAACTTATACAAGAACATGCGAGAAACACTGGTCTATTTAACGCATCTCGATTACGGTGACACGGAGCGAGTGATGACGGAAAAGTTACAAAATCAAGTAAATGGACTAGAGTGGTCGTGGAAGAATCTAAACACGGTTGGTAGTTTTTCCTCTGTGAGCTTGCTGTGATTTTTATCAGAAGTTAAAAAGTATTTCTTACCCCTGATATGTTTTCTTACAGCTTTGTTGGGCTATCGGAAGTATCTCTGGCGCGATGCACGAAGAAGATGAAAAGCGGTTTCTTGTCACGGTAATCAAAGATCTTCTTGGGCTATGTGAACAAAAGAGAGGAAAAGATAACAAAGCAATCATTGCATCCAACATTATGTACGTTGTCGGCCAATACCCGAGATTTTTGCGGGCGCATTGGAAGTTTCTGAAAACTGTTGTCAACAAATTGTTCGAGTTCATGCACGGTAAGACTTCAATTGTCATACTATTCTAACATTAATGCTAGGTTGAGAGCGGTGTAACGCACAGGTCTGTGCGAGGGCTATGCTAGCATTCAGCCAATAAAAATACCACGCGAGATCAAGTGGTGGAGCTCTGCGACTCTCTATGTGAGGGCATCCTAGACTTGTCTAAACTTTTTGTAGCCAAGCGTAAACCCACGCCTTACTCCTGTGTAAATGAGCCATATAACTCCTCATAGTACCGCTCCTTAAATTGATTATCCCCATGTAAATAATAAACTAAATGTCCATTGCAGAAACACATGACGGAGTGCAAGATATGGCTTGCGACACATTCATCAAAATAGCGTTAAAATGCCGTAGACACTTTGTGACTACACAAATCGGTGAAGCAGTGCCTTTCATAGAAGAGATTCTAACTACTATCAGTTCCATCATATGCGATCTACAAACTCAACAAGTGCACACTTTCTATGAAGCTGTTGGATATATGATCAGTGCTCAAGTTGATCACGCCATTCAAGAAAGCTTGATAGAAAAGTACATGATGCTACCAAATCAAGTGTGGGACGACATAATCAGCCAAGCCTCTAGGGTAAATAAGATGATAAATGTTTGATTTGCGTGAAATCTTCTTGTTCTGGTTAGTGATACAATAGCAAAAAAATCTGAAATTCCGTGTTGAACGATGAATAAAAGGCACAGATGCGCATGCTACTATGCTCTATCTAAAGCAGCAAATGCACACTCAAATTATGCTAAACAAAATCAGATCTAAGCAGTCCACCCCAAAACGGTTCTTTATGGGAAGGGTATCTTTTCCATAAACTTGTGAAAATCACACTGATGGTGATAGAAGGTGACCAACACTGAAAAATTTTAAACACAGTTGGAACAACAGTTGCAACAGCAAAAAAAGTTGAAGCAATATTCATAGAAAGAATAAAATGTTCAGATGTGAATTGGTGCATGAAAAATGATTAGATTTATTGCTGTTATTTCCCTACATGTGAGATCACCTAAATAGTATTCAATACTCTGGTAAGTGCCAATTGGCAAACAGAGTTTTTTTATTTATGCTTTTCCTCAGGAAAGTAAATTGTTTCGATCACAAATGCACATTATCTAATAATCTACCACGACATTGGAAACTATATTTTCATCACATAGATTATCATACAATACCATTTATAACCTAGTATGACCTACTGACCACCTACCTAGGTACCTACTAATGTAGGAAAATCACCATATTTCTCAAATTTCCAAGGCACGTTAATAATTTCAAGAGGCGACCATTCAAAATACCTGGCTATTTGAGCTCTTTTGTAGCTCATGTGTTGAATCTAGGCACTAGTGTGATACGCAGGTGCGACTAATTTGTGGCCATTTTATGCTTTGCCGAAATCGCTTCAAATGTTCAATGCCGAAACTGGCCGCTTCTGTACGAATCAGGGCTTAGTTATCAAATAGCAGTCTGGGACATGCATTATTAAATTGAAGTTGTCTTACATCAACTACCAGCTAGGCAGAAATTGCATGTATTTTTCATATTGCTTCTAGTTTCAGATTATCAAGTATTTATGCAAATTAGCAACTCTAAACACTAACAAACTACAATATCCAACACTGAAATTTTCTCACCTACGTATTTATGTTTTCTTCCAGAATGTTGATGTGTTGAAAGATCAAGAAACAGTAAAGCAGCTGGCAAGCATTTTGAAAACCAATGTCCGGGCATGCAAAGCTCTGGGGCATCCGTACGTCCTTCAGCTAGGCCGAATATATTTGGACATGTTGAATGTGTACAAAGTTATGAGTGAAAACATTAGTGGCGCAATTGCTGTCAATGGTGAAGGAGTAACTAGACAACCCCTTATCAAGAGCATGAGAGTTGTGAAGAAAGAAACATTAAAGCTTATAGCCGACTGGGTCAGTCGTTCTAATAATCATACCATGGTAAGTAGCTTCAGAACGAAATTCTTCCTTTCACTGACCACTCTGCTTGCAGTGCACAAGTGAACTGATGTTCAAATATGGGTGGTGACCAACTAAGATGGCAGCCTGTGATGGCCTTGGCTAACTGATAGCCTAGGTTTAGAACCGAGCGCTGCGAAGACAGCAAACCGCGAACCGTACACCGAAATGCGATTGGCGAATTGCTAAAGGGTCATTCCACGTAAAAGTAGCACAAGATTTGACCTCAACCATCCAGATTGTCTTCAAAAAATTTTTGGGTGTGACCTTGGAAAGTTTGAATTATTTGCGCGTGCACTGCCCAACTTAATGGCCCATAACTTTGGCCCTATTGGTGTGTGTTAAACTTTTTTGCAAAATAATAAGTTTAGTGATGAAGTTAGTACTAATTACATCTATGTTTTCCAATACTTCCACCCTTCACAAATAGTTCACCCTAATTGGTTGTGATTTTCAGGAAGTGTCGTCATAGGATGTATCTTTACTGGTTATCAAAAATCACTTGCGGTTATGCAGTGATTTTTTCAGAAAAAATTATAATGTGGTTTTATGATAAGAACGCGTAGTTTGGCCATCCAAGTTTCTCGTATAGACAAGTCAATTTGGATGAAATTTCCTGAAAAGGTTGCTAAGAGATAATTCTTCATGGGTACCCACAATAAGGGTGGATTTTCAAGGTGGTTTTCACGTAAAATAATATTTGTGTGATATTAGTATAAGAATACGTATTTAGTGTGTATTAATGTTGAGGGTGGCCAATATGCACATTTTTATAAACAAACCACACACATATTTGAAAACCACTGAAAGCCCACCCTTATTTTGGGTATCCATGAAGAAGTTTTTCTTAGCAACATTATCTGGAAATTTCAAACAATTTTTATTATTTATTAGAGAAACATACAGGTGCGGGATGGCCAAAATACACGTTTTTATCTTAAATTCACAAAAAAAGGATTGTTTATTAAAAAAAACTAGTGCAAAAACTCCAAATAATTTTTATTACCAGTAACGAAACATCCAATGAAATCACTTCTTAAAAATGTGAACCATTTTGAGCTATCTATTTGTTAAATTTATAGAAGCATGGATGACCACAATGTGAATTTGTATCAAAAAATGACACCAAAGTTTTTTTTCCGTATAAACCCCCTTTTTTTTAGATCTATAAGACGTACCATCCAGCGACATTTTTTGAACATTTTAACCAATTTGAGTTAACTATTCGAGAAACTTATGCCAGCCGGATGACCAAACTACGCGTTTATATCAGAAAATCACACTCACTAATTCTTTTTGAAAAACCATTGCAAACCCCCCAAGGGATTTTTTTACAACTAGTAAAGATACATCCTATGAGGACACTTCCTGATAATTGCAACCAATTTGGGTGAACTTTTTTGCAGGGTGGACATTTTGGAAAAAATTGATGTAATTAGTACTAACTTCTTCACTCAACTTATTTTGCAAAAAAGTTTATCACACACCGATTAAGTTTTTAATTGTCTCTCCAATGATTCCCATCTGCGCTCTCAAGCTCCAAAACAGCTTAAGTCATGAGCGATTAAGCTGGGCAGTGCACGTGCGTGGAGGCAAATGACCTAATCTTTCCTAGGGCACGTCTCTCAAACTGGTTGGAGTTCAAATAACAATAGAATATTTTTGCTAATAAGGATTACAAGGTTTTTGCTAACAAGGATTACAAGATTTTCACAGTTATTTACAGTATTTAGGGTTTACATATATTTTTGAAGTGATATTAATATTCTACAGTTTCATTTCAAATATTTTTGTTATTCAATTCACCTACTTTACAACCAAACATTTATTGTAGAAAATCTGGATGGTCAAGGTCAAATTTTGTGCCACTTTGACTTTGAATGACCTTAAAGCAATTCTTAAGACTCATATCTTCTTCCTAATCTCAGCCTAGATTTCAAAAAAACTGTTATTAAATGGGTTTAACAGCTAAGAACTTCTAACAAACAAACTCCCAAAGTTTTGCAAACTATATTGTAAGCTTCTTACATTCGCCCTGAAGAAGCTTATAATATAGTTAACGAAACGTTGAAAGTTTGTTTGTTAGAAGTTCTTGGCAGTTACACCCATTTACTAAGAGTTTTTTTGAAAACCTTGAAGCCTTTTTTCTCACATTGATGTGATTCCAGGTTTTGGAGAACTTTATCCCTCCATTACTGGACGCCGTGCTCTTGGACTACCAACGTACGTTGGTACCATCTGCTCGTGAGCCGGAGGTGCTCTGTGGAATGGCTACCATCGTAAACAAGCTAGAGTCTCATATAACGAGCGAAGTTCCGAAAATATTCGATGCTGTGTTTGAATGCACTTTAGAAATGATCAATAAGGACTTCGAAGAGTATCCTGAGCACCGAACAAATTTCTTCCTACTTCTTCAAGCTGTCAACAACCATTGTTTCCCTGCTTTCTTGAGTATACCTCCAGCTCAATTTAAGCTAGTTCTAGATTCCATTATTTGGGCGTTCAAACACACCATGCGGAACGTTGCCGATACTGGTCTTCAGGTACGAGCCAATCTGTTTGTTTTTTTTCATATCGCCATGAACTCTCACGCAATCTATTTAACTGACGTGTAACAACACTTTGTACATTTTCCAGATTCTGTACCAGTTACTACAAAATGTGGAGCAACATGATCAGGCAGCTCAGAGCTTCTATCAAACGTACTTCACAGACATCTTGCAACACATTTTCTCTGTGGTCACTGACACGTCACATACTGCGGGCCTTACGATGCATGCTACAATACTTGCGTACATGTTCAATCTTGTGGAGTTAAGCCGCATCACAGTTCCCTTGGGCCCCACGCCAGACAATTCCGTCTACGTCCAAGACTTTGTAGCCAGCCTGCTGCGAGCTGCGTTTCCACACCTTAGCGATAACCAGATCAAGATAACCGTGCAAGGTTTATTTAATCTTGACCAAGATATCCCTGCATTCAAAGAGCATCTTCGTGATTTCCTCGTTCAAATTAGGGTAAGCAGCTTGAATACCCACTCGGATTTTTTGTTTCTTCTCAATTTTTTGTGCTGGTTCCGTATGGTGTGGAGAATGTCTTAAAATAACGGTTTTTCGTTGGTTTCTTAGGAATACACTGGGGAAGACGACACTGACCTTTTCCTGGAGGAACGTGAATTATCACTTCGGCAAGCTCAGGACGAAAAAAGAAGAGTTCAGCTCTCAGTCCCAGGTATAGTCAATCCTCACGAAATACCCGAAGATATGCAAGATTGAAATGATCCACTCATCAGGTCGAACCCATGGAAACCACGTATGATGGTCTTTGTCGGTAATAGCGAATAAACAATATAAAAATAAACTGATCATAACCGGTAATGTCTATGAGTGACGGTCATTGGTCGGTGATTGGTCGAGCGACGAATGAAGTGTCGCATTTGGTGTACAGGACCTCATTTGGTCCATTGACGCAAGTCTCTGGGAGCAAACCCCATTTTTGTAAATATTTTTTGGAATAGGAGAGGAAGTGAATAATTGGTGTAGGCATCAGATTGACAGGTCTAGCAATGTGTGAACAAGGACTCGGGTCAGTTTGGCTTTTAATTTGTGGCACACCTAAACTTGTCGAGGAATGTAGGAGTTGGTTACTGTACGCTATATATAAATAATCTTATCTCATTTTTGTACTACCTTTTTTCGGGAAATGTTAAGACCGCTCAATGGATAGGTACCTAATGACAGTCTTGCTATTTGATGATGTTGATGATAATGAAATCCAGTCACTAATGCCCAATTGCGATGAATTGTGTGGGACAGTTGACTTCATCTGTCTATGAGAAATTGCTGAATGAAATTAAAAACGTTTTCATTGGAAAGCTCCTGGGTTGAGAGGTTTGTGCAGCTCTAAAATGAATTTTTTTTTTCCCTAATTTTTTGGAAGATTGTAATTGCATTTTGATCCAAGAGATTATAGCTCTATTTATGTACCTAATATATTATTCTTCATTACTTCAATTGCAGACCAGAGTCTTTTTTATTTCATTATTAAATCCACCTTTTTATTTCCTTGCAATTCTTCATAATCGATAATAGAGTGGGAGATTTTTTGAACCTGTTTAATTTCAGTTATCAGGATTTTTCTGACTTACCAACAATGTAAGTCCCTTTATTTCTTACTATGTAAGTTATCTTACATTTTTTTACAATACTAGTGTTTTTTCTTTATCTAAATTTAAACTCATCTACAATTTCCAGAAATATATTTTTACTTTTCGAAAATTTAGAAAGCATAAAATAAGTGGTGTCATGGGAATTATACTATGAACCTTTTCTGGATTAGTAATTTCATATTTGCTCTATGAACATTCAAGCAGAAAAATATTACCACGGTTTAAATGATCCAACTATCATCAAATGGCCTATACTGTTATTTATCTATTAACAATGTGCTTTAAAAAGAGGGTCCTGGCTGAGTTTTTCTTGAATGGAATCGGTATAAAGCATTGGGAAAGTGGACAGATGGGTTGCAAGGATGTGTGAAAGCAGGTACCTACCAAGAAAAGCCATACCAGTTTGTGAAAGGGTCAGATTTATTATGTTCTTATTGCTAGTGCTTTGCTCTTTTATAATTTTATAACCCCAAACGATTGTTGCTAGTGTGTACATTATTTAAGCTTGTACTTTATTTATTTCTGAAAGTAAAATTGAGTTGTAACTGAAGGCAAGAAAAGCTTCCGTGAAATGTTTCGTTACTTAATGACATCTTTGCAAAATGAGGTCTTCCGATTTCTTTAAGGGCGGCAAATGAAAAGTTATTGAATTGAGATTTTGTTGGTGTGCTTTTTATGGTATTGCAATAATAGCAAGCAATCCAAAGAAACTACACTAATTATGTCAAAACGACAATACCGTCGATTTGTTTTTCTGGTTCATGCTCTGAAAGTAATCAAACTTCCACTCAAATTTCCTTGTAACCAAAATTGTGTGAATATGTTGAAGTTCCCCAATGTAAAATGTAACTATCTCATGTCTGGTGCCCTCTGTGAGGGTTTTATTCTCAAATCAGGCAGGCGAAATGGATCACGGCGGGTTTAATGGGTTCTTGAAATACGTAGCTATTATTTTATTTACCAATGCATTATTAGATATCTAAATGAACGCCTACCTTGAGTTGCATATTATGTTAATTTAAGACATGAGAATGTTATGAATTGAGTGAATACATGATTATAAGCAAATTTTGATACCATATTTAAGTTACTCGGCCTGTTTCAAGTTGAGGGAAAACTAACCCCATTTTCTATTAGGTTGCATCCGCGAAATTTCCCTTAGTTTTTCATGTTTATGGCAAGTCATCACAATTGTTTGTTTGTGCCACATGGTGAGCATCAGCAATCAGCATCAGCAGAGATGTATTTAAATTTTCCAATGGGTGATTGAACCATCCACAAAATAGCATTCGGTATTCCTTACTAATTATTATGTTGGGGCTTGTACGGTGATAACCCGCCCAGTACCCGTAGTTTAATTTGAACTCCAAGCACAGGTGGATAATTCAAGATTACCAGCCCATTTGCATTTGCTTACATTATGTATACTTATATTAT